>RJWT010039822.1:0-12598 GCA_004365215.1 Cuniculus paca | reverse complement strand
AGTAATAATGTCAAGCTGTGTCTTTGATTTCCACCTGAGGGGAAATATTTTCCTTTAATGCACTACTTTACTCAGCTAGAAATCTAGTTTATTTCCACTGGAATGGCATTCAGATTTTTTTTTCTAGTCCATCATGCTCCAGTTCATCCATACAAAATGTGATTTGGGAATTTTTCCATTCAAAATCTTGACATGAAAAATTTTATGGAATCTTTAGTGGTGCCTTCAGGTTCATAACTACTTATTAGTTATGTGAATACCAGAAGCAATTGTATTCTATGAGGCCTTCAGATATTCTATATATTCTGTTTTAATATGTCTACTTATTCTCTATATTTTCTACTAGTGGTGTTTAATGAAATTGCAGACTTGTTTAGAACTAATATCTAACATAGAAATTGCATGTATCAGATGATCTAAACATTGATAGAGAGAGGAATGATTGTACAGAATCATCATTCATCTTTTTCAAGTAGCTGAGTAACTAACATGCCTTTATTTTAAATACTTGACATGCTAAAAGGGGAATTTTTGTTGTGTAAATCAGCTAGATTTCATGAGTTTTGTCTTCACATTTAAAAGTGCATAACAGATTAAATATTTGAGTAACTTCCCTTTAAGGTTTCCATTTGCCTACTTTGGGATGATTAGGATTTAATTTAAACTCTGCAAAATCAAGTCAAATACATAAAATAATTAATCTTATTTTATAAAAAGTAAAATGTTGGTGTGATAAAATATCCCACCATATCGACATAAACATGATTGGGTACATTGTTTCCTACATCTTAATATATATATTTTATTTCTTCTTAGTTTATTGTTTTAAATAATTCCATGGTTACCATATGTGTTAGACTGAGTTTGTATCCCAGTTTTCAACCACTGGCATTATTGGACAGTGCTTAAAGACAAATTACATTCAAAGTGTCTAGTTTTATTAAATTCATGTTATATAATTGATGAATTGAGGTCTTAATGTTTAAAATTTTAACAAGTTAGATAGTCTTATGCTATTCTTATAGCATATATCACATAAGATCATGCTATTAGGTACAAGTTTTATAAAAGTTTCACGCATTATAAATTTTTCTCTCTTTGTAGAATTACTACAGTGAAAACTAAATTTTGAAACCAATTAATGCTATAGCCAAAAAATGAAAATATTTCCCTTTAAATTGTATACGAATGAACATTTTTCTTTGTTCTTATATCGTATAAAACATGAGCAATCTCTGAAGTCATTGCCTGAATCTCAATTTCACAAATAACAATCTATCAATCAAAACAAAATTCTGCTTTGCTATTGTCTGTTTACAGCTCCATAAAGGATTAGATTAGTGATGAAAGATCACATATTCTGATGCTGACACCAAAAGACGAATATCAGAAAAATTTACACTTCAGAGAGGTAATATCCTTCAGATAAGAGGCTGACATCTGGAAACATGATAATGATGTATGACAATTTGAAGTGTGGGGTCCTGACTGTGTTAAAGACAGGGTTCAGGGAGTTGTAAGTCATTTATGCTAACTGACTTGTCAAGATGACATATGTTGTCAAAGAAAGGTTAGAAAACAGAACCTGTGGAAACCTTAGACATTTTTGATATTTTACCAATATTTCCAACCCACTGACTTGATGTTTTTTATTTTTATACACTAATAATGAAAGAATTTTATATTATAATTTAAATTTATCCTGAATATTTCATAAGCATAGTAAACTTTAATTTCATGATTCAATTGTAAATATTTTTTATCAACTTCAGAAAATGTTTCTCAGAAACTTAAATCTCAGTGACAAAATAAAATATGAATGTTACTTTAATTTCACAAGGGCACATACTTTGGGATTTGGGATGCTCATGAAGTGGGCATACTATGAACGTCAACATATTTACACTTTTTCAGTTCATTTTGATCTGCAAATTAGTAAAATATAGGAAGAGTTTAGAATATTTATTGAGGAAAGCAAACTATCTTTTACATTCAAGTAGAATAATACTGCTGGCAAAATGCATCGCTAATTTTGCTAGATTCTCTACAAAAGAATTTTGATCCAATGCTAACACTTTCTACTTTTTCAGAATATATGTACATATAAAGTTTTACTCAAAGACTTATGGAGTTATATATCATGAGATCATTATTAAGAGTTATAGAGGGTAAAAATATCTGATTACCTATACTCAATCATATGCCCTATTAGTGCAATTTTAATGGTATTATATACATTTTAGCACATATACACAAACCATATAATCTATTGACTCTCTCCTGCTTTCATGTGAATAAAAAGTAAACTAGGTACATATTTTAAAATATTCCACATATTTTGAAATAGGCACGTACTGTACAATATCCCACTTTTATCTAGAAATCTATATTATTATTCACACTTGTACATTATTTTATTTCATTATTAGTCTTCACCTGATGAATGCATTCGTATTATGATATAAGTTCCACAGAAACACATTTGGTTGATCAGTTGCCCTTTGGGCTATCTTAAAATAAAAAGAAAGCTAAATTTCAATGATGAAGACTATGTCTATAAATCTTGATTGTTGATTTGACTGTATTAAGAGACTCCTGGAGTAGTGATTGGATTGTAAGGGTACTGACCTCATTAGTAAATTAGTGCTGTAGGAATTCTCTTTTCTGGTGTCTTTCTCTCAGCTTCCTCCTTTGCTCTCTGCTCTCTGGTTGTGATGAGGCTCAACAGATTTCTTTTCTGCACAGCTTTCCATCATGTCTCTATCTTTCAGACACTCAATCATGAGCTAAAATCTCAGAAAGTGTGAACCTAAAATAAACCTCTTCCCATTCAAAGTGCAAGTTTCACATATTTTATCCCAGTGATGAATAGCTGACTAATTCAGCAAATAATGATTAATAAAAAGCGTTTATAACAGACAATTCAAACTTTAAACCAATGAGCACTTCTTAATTCCACATCTTGAAGATCATGTGGAGACTGAAAAGTAAAATAGGCACGTACTATTAAATATACTCTTTTTAAATTAGAAATCCATAGTGATTTCATAGATTTCATACTGAAGATATGAAAAGTTTACCATTCAAAATTATAAGTAAATTACATTAATTTTCTGTTTCATTTTTAGATGTCCATGGATACACACATACATCATACACTTATTCATGTAAAAACTTAAAGAAAAAATATCTTTATCCTGCATGCACACTGAATGGATGAAAGGTAAAGTACTCTTTCCTTGGCATAAAAGAAGTTGAGATGAAACACACATACATAGGATGGAAGAATAGAAAATAACATTTGTAAAGGAAATAAGATGGAAAAAAAATCCAACCAAGTTAATTAAGTGCCACTTGAATGCTTGAGACAACATTTGGCAAATTAATCAGTTTAAATCGTTGGTTCGCAATCCACGATACATATTAGGTTCAACTTTGCACCAATTCTAGTGCTAAGAACTCATGCCCGAGGTTTTGGTCATTATTCTGATTTGTTTAGTAGACATTTCTTAGGTAAGAATGAGTATGCAAGCAATAATGGGGACTACTTTTTTAGGCTTTTTGCACAGATAAACAATATTGAGGACTTATATGTACAAGTATAAAGTATAATAGAAAAAGAATCGATACTAGTATCTTCTAAAATAACTAATATTTGTGTGGGAGTAAGTAGCAGCTCTTCTTGAGCTCCAGTTTCACCATGCATGAAGTAAACGTATTGAACAGAGTTATGTTTAATTTAGATTCAATAAAAACTCAATCATAAAACCTCTGATGTAATCACTCACATGTTCAAATTACAGTTTTATCAGAGCTCAGTGACAATTGTAAATACTATAGTTGATATTAGTTGTTGATAAGCTGTACTTTCTATAAATACCTTGCTATGAATGTTACCTAAAGAGTAACACATTGTTTAGTATAGTATTATGAGAAAATACAAAAATTGTATCTGACATCACAAGTCATTTCAATTTCAGATCTACTATATGCATCTGATCCAATCTGTATGCTTCACCTCATTAAACTTTGTGCCACCATCTTTAAAATGTTAATAGTATATGGATACACATGTGTTTATTTTATTTGACACAATTATTTAGACATATTATGAAGGTGAAAATGACATTTTATATTTAAAATTATTTCATAAAATATTAGAAGATATGGGACATAAAGCCCTAAAGAGTAAAACTACAAGAATGTCTAGATTGGGAGTAATTCCATTTGGAAATAGTATTTACTAAATTGTAAATTTGGGATTTCAAGGGTTGGTTAATCGAATAAACCTAAACAAAAATTTAAGATCAAATAAAATAAATTTTACACTGATTTAGTATTGAGAGTGCCTTTTTTTTTGGTACATTTATTTTATTTCAGAGTTGTTATAAGAAATTGGCTTCATAAGATCAAAACCTCTCATAATGAAAGATAAATAAGATTCTCAAATAGATGAAAATCTGTTGTCTTGCTGATAGATTAGTGTAAAAAGACATTTTTCTAGATATATGGATATGTTATTAAAATCTTTTGACCAATCATAACTCAACTGTAAAACACAATACAAATGTGAGTTATGGCAGCCAGAATTATTTTACTCATTTATTTATTCTTTGATAATTTACTGACCACTTACATTGCATTAGGTCTGGAATAAATAACAAAACCCGCCTTGTTCTCGTATTGTTTATACAACACAGGAAAACACAGATTTTAATTAAAAAAATCTGTCAAATAAATATTCAACTTTTAATGTACAATACTAAGTAGTAAAGTACATGAAAACATGTAAGAGAAGCATTCATGAAAAAGTGATAGTGTAAGCTCTGAAAACAAGTAGGAGTAATTATCTGAGATGGGTCAGAAAACACTTAGAAGAGAACAGCATTTACAAATACACATATTAATGATGAGGATATCCCAAAGAAAATATATCAGATATTATAAAATATGTGTTTAACAAGAATAATATAAAATTGGAAGAATATTCAGTGCTTAGAGTGCTGTAGGAGCAGTTGTGAAAATGAAATTGCATCTGTATTTCATGCCCTAATTTTAAAGAATGTCTAATCATTGAAGTATATATTGAACAATAGTTGTTGCATATGAGAACACTTAATAAATAGCTGTTCTCCTGCATTCTTCTGCAATTTTATGATGAATAAAATTACCAAATAAACGAATAAAATTACCAAAATTCAAAGAAAGTAAACAATTTCTACCTTGAGCAATTTCTGATACGAGTGTGTCCCTCTAGGTCTTTCTCTGTGTGATATATATAGCAGGCTATTTCTGAGTCCTGACAATTTATCCTCACAAACTCTGGATCATATATTTTGGCTAATCACTCTGGTGTTAGCTCTGGTGTTAATATGCCTCAATAAATGATAAGAAGATAACTTTTTAATTCAAAATATTTTAAAAGCAACCCGATGCAAACTGAAAATAAATTATATACAATCCATTTATTGAGGAAAGTCAATTCATGTTTGCAAAATGAGGGGCAAAATGTGTGTATCTGCTCCCACGTATGGAATTGAAAATGATCAAATCAAATTTGCTTATAAAATTGAGATTTTTAGAATTTTCATTCAAAATTATACTTGGTCTTTTACCCAAAGATGTAATGCAGTCTCTGCTCCTGAAGACTTGTTTGGACTTGGTTTTATCATTTAGCAATAAGCTTCGCAAATTTACTCAACATTTCTGTGACTCATTTTCCTCCCATATTAATTAATATAGCCTGTCGAGTGGATCAACAATCTTTATCATTGTTTGTACGAATAAATCAACAAGGAACTGATTTTAAAAATTTAAGACCCATACTCAGATTTAATGAATTGGTTAGGGTTAATTGATGTGTTTTATTATTATTATTATTATTATTATTATTATTTTGAAATTCAAAGAAATTGAAATGAACAGTCCATTTTGAGAATCACTAGACTAGATTACTCTAACTTTCATTACAGTACCCAAAAATAGAAGTCAAGAACTATAAGAAAAGTTATTTTGCTAAATGCAAAATCATAGGATTAAATGCTTCTTTTCTGTAGAATTACTTTAGCTTTTTGGATGAAATAACAAGGAATATGAATGTTGAATACATACAATGTTTTAGACTGAATTTTTCTAAGATAAATAAAGTCCACACTTTCAAAGCTACATAAATAAATATAAAATGTGTTATTACTTTCAGACAATTAGATTTTGATGCTTTCAAGATTTTAGTTCATTAATTTGTTATGAATGAATTTCTTTTAATATCTCAAATCTGAAATAGTGAGTTATGCCAATTCAAATTGCTATTATTTGAACTACCTAATTGAAATTTTAAACTTATTTTAAATCCATCGATCTGTAACTATATACTTTCAAAAATTAAATTAAAACATTTCCTTAATCAACCTAAAGCATAATTTCCACATCTATACCCATTTTGAATTCAGTCTGTTACAGCGGAGTAATTTATACTCTCATTATATTGTATTTGCTCTAAAGTACCCCTACAACGTCTCACCACTCAAAAAGAGAAATATTGAATCTGCCATGTTTTCATTTGCACCCAAACATGAAAGGCAGTGTTTTACATACTATAAAAAAGTTGTGTCTTTTACCTTCTATATCCATTATGAAAAGATTTTATATATTGATATAGAAATAGCAGGATATATATCGAATGATCATTTTGCTCTGCTGTGAGAATAACAGACCTATCTAAATATCCTCTGAATTCGCATAAGTAAAGAATTGCCTCTTTGGTATTTGAAAATATTATTGAAGCTCAGTGAGATGCTCATCATTAAAGAAGAGCTCATGTGTAAAACTTCCATAAATGTATTGTAAGTGAGACATATTTTACTCACCAGCATTTATGCAGCATTTTTGAAAAGTGTGTTTTTATTAAAGACTCTCACAACAGTCTTACAAGCCTCACCTTGTGTTATGCTCAGTTAGAATTGGATAAATTAAGAAAAACCAGGCATCGCTTAAGGTCATGTGGCAGCCAGGCAGCAAAGGAAGTCCAAATTACCACTCTGAGACCTGACATTTCCATCATATTGTTTATCCTCCATGAGCCATGCTGTCCATTTGTTCCTCACAGGCAACATTTTTTAGGTAGAATCAGAAATATAGCGTTTATAGGCAAGCTTAGTGATTTACAGATAGCTATTTTCAAAAAGGCAAGCAATGACAAACTTTCACAGTATTATTTGAGTCTAAAACCTATCCTTAAATTCAAGGTATCTCTTCTAATCACACGTATAAGAGTTTATTATGATTTTAAGGGTCAGTTTATACCTAGCATATCTACTTTCTTAGAGGGAAATCTCAGAATTTAAGACTCAGAAATAGAAGCTGATCATGTAAGTTGCAAAAACACAAGCAAGGAAAGCCAGGAGGAAAACTTATAGAAATGAGTAATTCTTTTTTTTTTAAATTTTGAAGAGAATAAAATCACACAACATAATACAGAATAGAGTCATTCAAAACAAAGCAGTGAGTGTGATACAGGGCTTCAAAACAAGATAATAAGAAATCAACAATGACTACCATAATGTCTCTTGTTATCTTCAAAGTATCCCATACAATCTGATGTAATAAAATCAAATAAAACAAAACAGTATAAAATCAATCAAAACAAAACAATGAAAGCAGGTAGCCACTGCTGATTTCCTACTGTCTTGTTTAGATATGAATAATTCTTAAATCTTGGTGTGACATATTTTCCTAAGTTTCACCATAGTGTATTGGGGCTTTTATAACATATCTGAAGAATTGCTGAAGACATAATATAAAGATAAATTCTATCATCTGCAGTGTCAAACAAAAGCTGAAAGATGCCCATTAAGATTCAATTATGGAGTAAATATGATGATATTAATCTTTCTTGTGAGTGACATATTTTAATATTGATCTAAGCAAACGTCTTCTCAAATTCTATCAGTCTTCCTATGTCTGCTAGAGTAGAACTTGAAGTTATTTTTATCTGATTATGAAACTTCCTACTTTCACACTAACATTTTTTAGGACAACTGTATTTCTTTAGTGTAGCTTAATTTGTTACATAAAATATACCCCGATATAGCAAGACTACAAAAGAATCCTTATGGAATTATTTAATTCTGATGGTCCTTCACAGATTTTATTATTGGGATAATGATTAACTGTGCTCTTTTATTCTTCTTTTTGGCCTCTCTGCATTTATTTGGGCAATTGCTAACACTTTACCCAAGTTTTGAAACATATAAACTTATACTATATTAAGATGTATTTATGCCGAAGAATTAAATTCCAATATGTTATGCAACTTTGTTTCCATATTTATTACTTAGTAAATGTCTTCCCCATGAATGTAAGTTCTATCAGTTCTGAAATTCTTATCCATTGTCCTCTCTGTTGTAGATTTAGTATCTACATCAACATCTGGACCAGAAAATGTGGTTAGTGAATATTTATTGAATTAATCAATGAATGAGAACAAATTTTAATGTACACTCCCCATTTGAGCTGGGCAAAAATAATACATCAAAAAATTATGTAATAAATGCTAGCCATTCTTTGCTCTAGAAGAAGTTATAGGAACACACGTGTGCATCCACCCCACGTAATTTAGATGATGCAATTTGATTGATGATAGTGGCATAGACTGTTTCGTGATGAAAGACAAAAATGACAGGAAAAATGTAAATCCCCAAACATAAATTCTATTAATTGTATTGCAGGGACTGAAAGCTGGTGATGATAATTTGCATTCTTAAAAAAATCTATGCAAACAAGAATATGTATATTCTGTAAAATCATCTATGCTGTGACTTGAGAACAGTCTACTTGAATTGCAAAACGCAGCTGAATTCATTAAAATATTATATATATGTGTATACATATATATGTGTATTATAAATACTCTAATTTCTTGCACCTTTGTGATTTTAGTAATTAAGTAAACTAAACACCCAGGATTCAATTCTGAGGAAACATATATTGTAAAATAGAGGTCAATACTGTATATAATGAGGATGTAATATAATCAGTATATACTCAAAATATAATCATAGATATATATCTAATATATAGATATTAATATATATTTATATTATATTGATATTAAATATAATCAATATAATCAATGCTGTAAATAATCAAGATGATTTTATATGGTGATGAGTGCTAAGAGTATTATTTTGTGGCAGAAAATGTGAAGTCAACATTGGAATTCTTAACAGAGGGCAAGGGGTACCAACTCTATGAAAGTTTTTTTTTTTTTTGAGACAGTGTTTTGTTATGAATTTCAGGGTGGCTGGACTCATTGTGTACCCCTGGCTGGTCTCAAGCTCACACAATTCTCCTTATTCAGCCTCTGGAGTACTGGCATTACAGGTATGTGCCACCACACTCAGCTCAACTATAAAAGGGAATGAGGAATTGAAGAGGTAAAGCACTCTAAAGGGGTAACAGTACTGGAAAGCACTAACATACTGCATAACCCTAGAGTTGTTGAAGAAAAGTAGTTCTATTCAGAACATCCTTAGTAGAATTTTCTAGAGATACAGACCAGGACATCCCATGAAGGTACATTTTACTTCCATTGAAGGGAAGGGCCTGACTTATGATGCACTTCTCAAATGGTAAATAACTATTTAATATAGAACCCTACTGTACAAGTATTTGTCCTTTTCCTTTTTATTTTAAAAATCCATTGTAAAACTCTTGTATGATTTAAGAATATGTAAGAAAGATGGGTATGTATTCTTTTTCTTTGACCATCTGGTGAAATTAAGGGAAGAATAAATTTCTTAGAAATCAAATGCCATAGGAATTTTGACCAAGAATTGCGACTGATAAGTAACTTAAAATAAGAACTCAATATCTCAAAAATAATAATTAGCAAATCATGTAAAAATGTATGGGATGTTTTACGATTTAAAATCACAAAATATTAAAATACCTGATTAGTATTAAATAAAAACTATATTGACTCTTTCAATATAAATATAAAGTTAATATATTTTCCGCTCATATTAAGACAAAAGAAATTTAAAGCTGTGATTGTAGCTTTGCTTTTATGCTTTTTAGTTTGTGTTTGATAGAAAAAAAATCTAGTTATATCTAAAAGTATAATAGGATAAAATTCTTTAAAAATGATAAGATGATCATCTTTATATTTTAACAAAAAGATTTGTTTAAAAAAAACACATAAAAATATAGGAAGCAGAGATGGCCGCTGACTAAGATTCTCTGTCAAGGAAGTCATCCCCATTCAGACATACCAAATTAGGCAACTATTCATGCTTATTTTAGATGCTTACCTTCTTTAAAGTGGTCATACTCAAGATCCTTATCTCAAGAATAACTTCTGTTTTCCTGGGCTATTACTCCCGTGACTGCATTTCTCAAAATATCTCTCCATTCTCAAAATATCTCTCCATACTTTTTCACAAAGTATATTTTCTTTAAGTTACTCTTTTCAAACAAAATGTTGGTCCCATTTTTATGTAGAATATACGATACAGGCATTATTACTTATTATTTTGTATATCTCTATGTGTACATACAAATATGTCCTTACCTTGATACTTTTTCCTTTGAATCATCTCTTCCTCAACCTCTTCCCTATCCTGGTGTTAATAGACATTTGAGAATACTGACTCTACTCTGTTTTATTTTGTTTGGTTGTATTTTTTTCAAAATAAAAATAAAAAAAGAATATTGTTTCTTTGAAGTGAATCATATAAGTTACTTTGATTCTAGAAAACCAGGTGCCTAAATTTTATAGCTCATGTGTAGAGAAAGAAATGAGTTTCTAATTTTAGGGAACTGATTTGTCCACACAGACCTCATTGTTAAAGTGTTATTATTGCCAATTTGTCTGGCATGCACCACTAGGTCTCAAAGTTATTCTAGAATGATATGAGACTTACAGCTAATTTATACTGTCTTTCTGTTGAACGTAGTATCATGTTACACCTATATTAAAATAGGTCACCCTTCCTACATGAAAATGTAAGAAAATATGTGTTTACTGTGCAAACCATAAAATCCTCACACTTATGTCACTAAATGAGTGACTGCTACTATATAGTAGTTTCTTTCTTTTTCTAGCTATACTTGCTTCAAAATGAGATATGCTCAGTCATAAAATTAGTGCAACTTTCTGACATGAACCAGTCTAATCTCCTCCATATACACAACTACATTGCAAATTCTTTATTTCTAAGACCTCTTTTTGAGATGATCCATTGTTTCTTATGCTACATGATCTTCCTCACTGTTATCAGCAAGAAATCCAATTTGTTCAATGTAAGAGTATCCAGGGCATCTTCGGTTGAGAGACGATGATAATGCAGGACACTATTAGACAAGCTGAAAGGAACTCATTATGAAATTCATAAGAAAATCTGAGCATACAGTGAGGTCAATTTGCAAGTAATCCTTCTGCCAACAAAATTGTGCAATTTAATCCATTCCATACACCAAGGATTTGATTAGCTTTCTAAAATAAAGACATGCATATGTTATTTCCATGGTAATCTGGTTTTCAATATTCCACATTGCATATAGTAGCAGTGCTTCTAATACATTATTCAATATCTACTTGACACAAAGTTGTGAATACACATTAGAGAAAATGTAAGGACTTTCATTGGCAAACACTAAATTGATGAATAATATAGATATGAAGCACAGATCAATAAACCTTAAATCTAAATCTTAATATATTTTCAGGAAAAGAATATATCTATGTAATTATTGCCTGTTCAAAACATAAAATATTGTCCACACTCTGGGAGCTTTCTTAAGGTGCCCAAGCCATTATAAGTTTATAAATAATCAGTTCTATTTTTAATTCTGTCAATAAAATGGAAATTAGTTTCATTAGTTTTGATATTTTTATAAATGAAAACAGTAAGTCTTTTTTCTTTTGTTTCTGGCTTTTTCATTCAGTGCGGTATCAACGAGTTTGATCCATATTAATGGGTGTAGCAGTGGCTCATTTTTCATTTTATTATTGAATGACGTTGTTTTATGAATAATTTTATTCATATACATGATTTGTATACATTTATATCAATGCTACTTTTGATCAAGTGATTTATTTCTAATTTGTAATAATTACTAATTCTTTTCTAGCTATTCATGCATGTGTGTGTAAAGCACGTAATATATTAATGTCGCATATATAACATACATAGAATCACTGAATCTTGCGATGTACACAGACTCTACTTGATTATTAATCCGAATTTTCAAAAGTGTATTTCTTTTGCTAAATTTAACCTATAACTGAAACTGTTTATGAAGCTACTCATCTTATCTAATGCCTTTCTTTTTAAAATATGTCTTTTTCTTTGATCATTCAAGAAAGTATGTCATACAATCATGTTTGAAACTTAATCTGCATTTGATTAAAAATCAGTGTTCATTTTCATATGCAGGCAAATTATATAAACAGCTAACCCTTGTATATTAGATACTGAGATAATTCAATGGCCACATCTGGTTGTTTTTGCTTGTTTGTTTATTTTGGGAGTTTCTTTTGTTTTCATTTTTGTTTTGATTACTGGTACCTTTACAACTTGTCATAATCATTGAACTT
>RJWT010039821.1:0-12595 GCA_004365215.1 Cuniculus paca | reverse complement strand
GTTTGCTTTCTTCTGCTCCTCCCTCCGTGGACTGTTTCTTCCTCCCACTTTTGCCAGTCCATGGATACTTTCTTGGACAGGAGAGGATTAGGGGAAAGAGAAAACAGTTCTATATTTCCAAACCTTTTAATGTTACCACTTTGTTTTTTAAATCCATAGCCCAGGAATGCTCCTTTTGTAGATTTATTCTTAGTCTACAGTGGTGACATTTCAGACTGCTAAGAGAGAGAAAATGGGGAATAGGAATATATCTATTATTACTCTGGAATATCTTCCTGCTATGTGTGGAAATAGCTATAAGACAAGGAGTCATATATTATAACACACTCATACAAAAGTTCAATTATAATGTTACTGAGTGAATCAAGAAATATTAATCAAGGTTTATGTTCTGAATGTTCATTCTATGCTACATTTTAGTAAAAGTTTGGAGATCAACAGGTATAGTGAAGTATAAGTGGGAATCACCACAGCTTCACTCAAAACAGTCTTACCTTCATTGCTATTTATTGGCTTATTTATTTGTATGTTTGTCAGGGAATGAAGAAACATTGTCATCTTAAAACTTGGTCATCAAAAAATTCTCTCTTAAAGGATAGAACATCAAATGACATTTATTTAGAAGAGCATTCTCCTTGGGAATTTTAGAATTCAAGTTAAATTTAAAGTTGGATTTAGGAATGAGTATCTTGGGAATCTTGATATTGAGGGGGAATTTTTCCATTTCTTCAAAAAGAGTTTATAAGCTCAAATAGCATTTATGTAATTCCACACATAGGAGAGAAATGGAAAATAGACTAAATCATGTTGATGTTTTCTTGGCAAGAAGAAAAAAATCTAGATTTGTTTTAAGTATCTGGATGACGGAGAAGATTATTTATCTCTAACCCACGAATACTCACAATTATTCAGACTGTTTGATCCTTTCACCAATATTTCAAGTCACAGTAAGAGGTTAAAAGGAAAGGACAGAATTGTTTAAAAGCCTTGTCTGGATTATGGTTCCCACATTTGAAGAAGACATTGGAGAACACAACACAGGTGAGCTTAGAGGTTCAGTATAGGGGAATGAGATACTAAGAGCAGACGTTTTCTTAAAGCAGTTACCTCCACAAATTACTATTTTCTAGCCTGCTTCCCATCTCTTATATTGTTGTGGTCTGCTATTTTGTGTCAGGGTATGAGAATATTTTTAAATGCCTGATTTGAAGGACCCCATTCTTAAATTCTTCCACTTTGATCACTGCACTCAATACCCTGCCCTACTTTTTGGGTAGACATCTCCTAATGCTAACATTGAATTATTGACTTTCAGACTCTCCCAGTTCCCAAACAGGCCCTTTTTTTTTTCTTTTTTGGCTCAATGCTTCCAATCCTTTTATATTTGGTATCTTTGTTTGGTTTCATTATTCCATAACCAGCTCTTTATTCATGTTTGTATGCTTGCTTTGGTCAGGACTGAGGTCATGTCCCTTGTGCAATGTCCACTTGAAGTGTTCCATCAACCAAGCTGCCCCTGGAACGGGCTTCATGGTGGTTTCATACTCATTACAAGTATCTCCAGCCCTGTGTGGATAATTACTTGACCATGTTAACTGTTGCTTGCAGAGAAAACAGACTCTTAATAATGTGCTACAAATAATAGAGATCATTGTCCACTTCTTGAAAATTAAAATCGTTTGTAGCACACACAGTACTGAACATAGATCAGTTGTCAGGACTTTGGGATTCTCCTTAATTGCTGTTAAATTTGAAAATGAAGCACCTTCTGAGTTCAAAAGTGTTCTTTTATAGGCTAAAAAATTAAGATTCATACAGAAGCACTTGGTGAAAGGAAGTATCATTGATCATAGGAAGAAAATAGGATTATCTTTGTAGATGTTAGAAAGGTGCTAAATACTTAAACGTGCTTGTGGTATAACTTCAACATAAGACTTACTTTCCACAGTTTTCAGTTGAAGACAGTAACTATTCATGACATGTAAAAATTAAGAATATTGAATAATGTGATGTAAAAAAAATCACTGGATTGTGAGGAGTCTGGCCTATTTCTCAGACTGGGCAAAAGTTCTAGGCGGGCTCAAACTGACTCTGTCTTATTCCCAATTGTATCCCTGACACCGTACAGCACTTAACATAAGTATTTGTGTCACCTTTTTATATGTAAAGAGAATCTGAGGTCTGAGTTCTAATAAAAGGGTGAGATCTTGAAGGTATTGAAACTTGAGGAATTCTGTGCTTTTCCTTGAGTGCTGTACATTAGCATTTCACACTGGACCACTTTAGTCAGTGTCGTATTGCAGATCAAATTAGGAGTGATCAAGGAATCATTTCTTTTTCCTCTTCCCTCTAGAAGCCAATAGCTTTTTCTGCTACTTTCTGTTATGGCTTTGCTAGCACCACTGGCTAATTATCTGAGCTCCAGCTGTGGCTTCCTTATAAAGTCCTTTTCTGGATGTCATTAGTGAGCATGAGTCCAAATGAAAATGCCTTTATCTTCTGTTTCCTGCCCTCTAACCAAATGGTCTGACCACAGATTTAGTTTTGAAAGTCAGACTGCTATTTCACTCCGTAATAGCCTGTCTTTGCCAGAACCATAAAAAGTTCCTGAGGCTCTTAGCACTGGGACTGTTTGCCAGGTGCCATGGGCAGTCTTTTTTCCTTTCGAAGGATATAGTGCAAACTGAGCCCTTGAATCACAGATAGCTTTTGAAACAGTGTTTTAAAACATAGGGAAACAGATGAAATGGAATGTATCATTTCATTTCATTTCAGTAAATGGTCTTTTTAAATTTTTTTTGTCATACACAATAGCAGTCTGGAAGTCCCAGGAAGAAGTTTTACTGTGAAAGTCTCTGAGTTGAGGGAGTGAGGTAAAAAAATGACAATATGATGGCAGATGTTTAAGCTTCTAAAATCTTTTCCGGGTGTCTGTGCCTGGGGTGCTTTCCCATGTCTTGAGACTATGATCCTGTCTTTAGCAAGGCTTTCTGCTTTCTGAGTCAGACTTGTGCCTTTTAGGTCCATCTCAAAACTGATCTGATAACCTTCACTCTAGGAGCTGATAGTGGTTCTGACATTAACCCACAGGAAATTGCTGTGTTTCTCCTGGATGTGAAATTTTAACTTATTTTTTAGTTTCTTAAATAGAATGACCTATCACTCAGTTTTACCCCCAGCACTCTACCCTTTGAATAGTCTTTGTAACACCTGTTCTCCTTGCATTTGTTTGTTTGTTTGTTTATTGTGGTAGGAGGAATCAAACTCAGGACCTTGCACTTGCCAGGCAGGAGTGCTGCTGAGCCATATCCTGCCCTCCCTTGCATTTAATGACAGCAGCTAACATTTACCAATATTTTATGAGAGAAAATTTCACACTGAGGTAGATCCATGGTATCCAGAGTCAGACCAGCATATTTAGAAGCCTGAGGATGCTCTTAAAAAATGGATGAGAGTTTCATAGAATTAATTACTTAACCTCTCTTTGTCTTGGTATCTTCACTCATTAAATGAGGCTAATAAGCCTATCTTTCCCAGAGGACTGTGTGACAATAATATGAACAACGTGCTTTACCTAGCAGTGGTAAACCCACATTAAATTCTAGCTATGTAATCATTACCTTGTTTAGGCGCCATAGTGGGCAGGCTCTAAGATTGCCTCTTGACATCTGCCTCACCATATTCATGCCCTTGTGCAATCTCATCTTGAGTATGAGCAACACCTGTTAATTTCTAATAAATATGGCTAAATTGATGTAATGACATTTCTAAAATCACCTTATAAGGAGTTATTTTATGCATGTACGTATGTATGTATTATGGTACCAGGGATCTAACTCAAAACTTTGCACTTGTCAGGCAGGTGCTCGTGCCACTGAGCTCTATCCCTGACCCTGAAATCACCTTATAACATGATTTTTCTTGAACTTAGGAGGTTTTCTTCCTCCTCTTCCTCCTCCTCCTCCTCCTCCTCCTTTTTCTTCCTCTTCTTCTTAGATTTCTGAATCTGGGGGAAGCCAACTGCCATGTTAGACGATGAGACTAACAGAGAGACCCACAGAAGTGAGCTCAAAAGTAGACTTTCTAGGATCTACTAACAGGCATGTGTGTGATCTTGAGAAACAGATTCTCCCTAAATTAAGTCTGGAGAGGACTGAAGCCTTGGCAAGCACATTTCCAGAGAAGCAGAAGACTCAGCTGTTACTCCCAGACTTCTGACTCACAGAACCAGTGAAATAATAAATATCACTTGTTTCCAGTTGCAATGTTTAGGCATAATTTGTCTTTGAAACTATAGATAATTTTTATAAATTCTGTGATAATCACTTCACATAAAATATCTCCCTAATCTTTATAGCCAGGATGGAAAACATTACCCAGTTATAAATGAAGAAGTGGAAACTCAGGGAAGTCATTTGACCAGTGACAGTAAATGGGAGAGTTGAATTTCACACTGATCTTCCTGACTGCCATTTCATCTGCTATCATATATTGCTTTTCCTTTGAAACAATTCAACTTTTTCTGTTTCCATTCATTCACTCGACCAACCAATGTTTCCTTCATTGGTGTCATGCTGGCCATCACTCTAAGGATTACATGACAAATACAATCAACAAGATGGTTGCCATCACAGAGCTCCTAGTCAAGCAATGTGCTCCAGGTAAAAGACATGTAAAAATGTTAAGATTATAATGTATGTTGTGATTGATATAAGCACTGTGGCAGGACAAAGGTCAGTTGGAGGGGCAAAGAGTGAAAATCACTTGCACAAGACTGGTGAGATCAAGGAAGCTACGGGAAATTTTTCAAAAAGAGCCATCTAGGAAATTGGATTTTTTTCTTTTATTTTTATCTCCTTAGTTTCCCACTATATATTTACTGATTTTTCATTCTACTACTGTCAGCCTCAGAATATCTTCAACTTCACAACTGTGTCAGGCTTCTCCAGAGAAACAGTACACACATATTTAAACAACTATAAATAGACATTTATTGTAAGAGTTGGTTCTCGTAATTATGGACTCTGAGAAGTCTCATCTTCTGCAATCAAGCTGGAGAGCTGGTGGTATACTTTCAGTCTGAGTCTGAAAACCTGATAACCCAAAGAGCCAAAATGTTAAGTTGTAGTCTGGAGAAGGAAAACTTGATGTCTCAAGCTCAAACTGTCAGACAGAGGTAGCTTGAATTCTTCTTCTATGTTTTTATTCTATTCAAGCCCTCAACCAATTGAATGATGCCTTTCCACACTGGGGAAGTAATTTTGCTTTATTCAGTCTCTTGATCCAAATACTAATCTCATCCAGAAACACCTTCATAGATACACCCAGAAATAATGTATAACCAAATAGCTGAGTACTTTATGACTCATGGAAGTTGATATATGAACTTGATTATCATAATTAGCTTGGAACAAGCTAGTGCTTAGAGTCATATTACATTTTTCTCTGATGAGCTGTCCCATTGCATCAGTCCCTTCATAGCTGTTTCATAGTCTCCTGCCTGAATTTGAAAGTACTCACCCAATTTGAATTGGCCACAGTATCCCAAGATTTGCTTCCTTTCTATATATATAGATCCTGAACCTTATATTGGGATTGTCTCTAAAGTCAAAATGGATTATAGTTGTAATAGTACAAATGGGCAATTTCTGTCACACAAAATCTTCTAAAACAACTTGTTAATGTTTATGATCTTTGTTGTAGAAAGTCTATGTTTATATTATAAAATATAGAAAAAATTCTAAATATTAATTAAATAGTAAAGAATAAACCCTTGCCATCACAGAGCTGAGATTCTGGTAATAGCAGTATTCATAATCATTACCAAGAAGAACACATATTAGTGAAGTTATATTTTAAGTAATGTGTCATGTTCCCAAACATAATTTTTCATTATGAGACATTCATAACTCAATGTGTTGTCTGAAGTGTGGTTACATTTCATTTTAAATGACTTGAAAATGTTCTTAAGTATGACCTGTTTCACCTAGTAAGAAAGATAATGAGAAGCTGATAGTCAAGAGAGCAAAAGGGTGATGAGGATGGGAAAAAAGAGAAAGGACAGAGAAACCTATGGTACAGGTCTTCCTCTAGTTCACAGACATATTCAACAGCTGTAAGACAAATGACAGGGTACTCAAAATATGAATACCTTCAAAACTAATTTTATACATTGATCTAATAAATACACATTAGCTAAATTTCCAGTACTCAAGGCCCTTGGTTCCATCCCTGTAAAAAGAAAAAGACAACACCAATACACTTGTTCCTAGCTTTAACATAACTCGTAATTCTCAAGAAAATTTTGTTTCAGATTGCAAGTTCACTTTCCACATTCAGCATTGTCATTTCCTATGTAAAAATTAAAGACTTTTCAGTTTAAATTGAATCACTTTTTGTACTATGTCCTCCGGGTCATCACATTAAATAGAATAAGTGCTGTCTTTGGTATGATTTGAGACCTTAAAATGTTTTATAAACTAGACTAAAATGTAAGCAATCTAATCTGAAAAAATCATTGTGGTACTGCAGCTGTTTAAACAGCTGTATTCAATTTCATCCTGGTCCTTCAATTGCTGCAAGAAATGAGTTGGTTGCAAAGGTCAGTCAAATGGCTGGTTTGATGTGTTTAATCACTGCCTTAACAGCATCATGTTGAAATGATGGCACTTATCTGTCTCATTTAGTAAATTTGCCTTCAATGCCATTCCAAACTACAAATGATGTATTGCATTTCACATGAGGTACCATTACTTATGCACTCTAAGAATTAAGACATATTTTAAAGAATCTCCTTTGTGTAAGGTCTTTGTTGGACTTGGTGGCTGGGTAAATGTGTATATTTATTCACACGCACAGATGATCCCTTACATTGGTTTGACTTACATTTTTTTGGTTTTATAAAGGTTCAAAAGGTACCATTCTGTTTATTGGTTTCAGTACTCTTTTTAAATAAATTGCATGAGATATTTAACACTTTATTATGATTTCACACATGTCCAAATAGAGACATATACAATACTGTTCATTTCAACGTTGTTTGTAGTGGATCGGGCCTGCAGGAGACCTTCTAGTCCATTGCTAGCGAGGTAAAATGTGAGGGATGCAAACTATGGGGTTCTAAGCAGCAACTAGGACGGGTATATTCAAGGCAACATGAATTTTGTGAATGAACTCATGAATTTTAATAAATCAATGTAAATAAAAGGAATGACTCTGTGAATATACCAGTGATGATGGGGATAATGTGCTATAAAATGAGGATGATAATAGCCACAACTACTTCTGAGATCAAACCACCAGCAGAATTTAACAAGTCAAAACAGAGAAACCCTCATGTCTGCTTGGGTGTTGAGAAATTGCTTGTGAAATATAGCTTTATAGAATCATATTAATCTTCTTAGTCCTGATAGTAAGAATTTTATAATTTAAATGATTTTTAAAAGGTACATGAGTCTATGAAACTTTATAAGCTTTGGCATAAAGTATCCAGAAAAAAATAATGTTTTTTCAAATTGCCAAGTCTTTCCTAGTTGAGTAAAATGAAGTCACAAAAGGTCTCTTTCACCTGCCTTTGAAGTAAATATCCAAAATTTTAAAATAACCTCTCCCCAGGCCAATTCTGGTGGCAAAGGGATTTGGATAGGAGAATAGAGTCACAAGCAAAGGCCAAGAATTCTTCTGTAAGTCTTGCTTATTAATTTGAAATCTTAAGGCCCAAGCGGCCCCATTCTAAAAAAAGTACAAGTCAAGTTCCCAACAATGGGAGCTAGGTCAAGCTAAGTCTGCATCCATTACAGATTTTCAATTTCTTTCTACAATAACCATGTCAGTATACTAAAGTGCACTCATTTCTGGAGAAATGTTTTCTCCCACAGTAAAAAAAAAAAAAAAAAAAAGAGGAATCCAACTCAATTAGCAGTGCTATTTTTCTTTTACTTCCAAATTCAAGAAAACTTGTCCTCCTAATGTTGCTTTTCCTTCTTTGAGCATCTGATGTTAAAGTACACTGAAAACAAGTGAATGAAAAGTCAAATGTTTTTGCCATTTGCCAATGGAAAATTAGGCCATACAAACGAATGCAAGGGTGCAGAGGAAGGGTCTTCCATCGTTGGTAGATTGTCCATAGACGCTGGGCATCCTCTTGCAGATTATTGAGTTCGTTTGTGCTGCCATTCAGCAAACCTCAGTGTGTGGAAGCAGTTTTCACTGATCACACCTTTCTGGAATCAGAATTCAAAAGCAATAAGAAAACTAAATTTTAGTGAGGAATGATCCTGGGTCTTTTTCTGCCTTTTGCTGATTCCACGCCCTTTCAAATAATAAGTCTTTTAGATCTTTTCCTGTGGAACCTTGTGAGGACCAGAAACATGTTTGATTTTGCCAGACTTTCAAACTGAAAGAGAAAAGCAGCTGTGTTTGGATTTAACTGTATACTCCAAGATCGTGGGATACTGCAGTAAACTACGTATGAGCTCATGCAGGAAAGTTTTGGAAATGCAAATCCCAGGTGCCGAGCAATCTGTGCTCTTATGATTCACTGAGATAGGAACAAACAGCAAAAGGGCCATTGATCTTATATTTATCTTAGTAAGAAGTAAACAGTCCACAAAAGTGATGGTTACTAGTGACTAGGAACTTGGAAAAAGATGTAACTACCACGATAGTAGAGAAGCCTCCAAGAACATTCAGAATCCACAAGTTTTAAAGTACCTGCTTCCTTACTAAATTGTACATTATGCAAAAGTGCAATGAATGACTAAAAAGAACATCCTAGTAGCATTGTGAAACACATCTAAAAACTTCAGGTGGACACCTGACATGGAATGCGGTTAATGATCCTTCCTTCAAACAAAGATACCAGACTGCAGTAGGCATCAAGGAAAAGAGAGTCTCTGTGTGTCTCCTGACTGGCTACACAGTGTTGTACCCCAATTGGGAAACAGTCACTAGTGAAAAGTTAGCACATTAAGACATTAGACTTTCTTCTTCCTTCTTTTTGGAAGAAGAGGATATAGAATAATGAAGCAAAGATGACAGTTGAATAATGGAAAGTTCAAGCTCGTGGCATTCACAATGTACAAGCTAGTAGTAAAGGGAAGTCAGTGTTTCTGGGACAACCCCAAATGAGTGAGGTCAGGTGGTTGGGAAGCCCAGAACCAAAGCACCATTTGCTAATGGGATAATTTTGAGTTCATGGTTCGCACACTTCCTCAGAGGTTTTTGTGTGGGACTAAGTCCACGGCACCAGTCAGCAGAAATACCCCAAGTATTAGCACACAGTATTGGCTTATTTCCTTTTCTTATTTTATTTTTACCCTTTTTCTTACTTGTTCTTCCTGAAATCACTTCCCAAATAAACTTTGAACACAAGTTCAGCTAGATTCAGGTTCTGGGCATGCTATTTAAACTCCTGATCCTGGTTTCCTCATATATATGTAAACCAATAAAGTTGGCCTTTTTTTTCCTTTTCAAGGTCTGTCCCTATGCATACAAATGTGATAGACTGCCTGCAGTAATTACTGGACTCCTTGAGGAATATTCAAAGGAGGACACAGCAGTTTATAAGATAAACCAACACTTCTTTAAATATTTTTTAAACATTCTCTTCTCTAACAATTGTCTGAGTCTCTAAATTGCACTGAAATTCTTCTCCCTAAGAACTCCAAACTCTGAGGCTCTCTAACATTTTCCTGCATTGGGCCACCCCTCCATTCTCCTTCCCCTTTGTAAATATCTTCTTTATTTTTTTGTTTCTTCAAACAGCTGTCTATCTCCTTTTCAAAAGTGAAATATTTAAACCATTCTTTGACCCTTCAAAATCTTTAGGTTTTTCTATTCACTCTCACATATTCTCCCCAAAGGTCAGAGCCAAGTATGCAACCTCAGGATTTCTCTTAGAAAACTGGGGAAGAAGAAAATGACAGGTGATTGGTAAACACTAAATTCCTGATGGATGGAAGAAAGAAGGAGGGGATGACAAAACCTATACCTGGGTAAATTTTATTCCTGTCAAAACGAAATATGGGTAATAGTATTTAATTTATAATATTATTAAGATTCTTATGTGAGAATACCCATTAAAGGGGCCTGGAACAATAAATAACAACGTATGTAACAGAAACTCATGCTGCACTAATTCACTTTTACCTCAAAAGGAATAGAACTACCAGTATGCACAAGGTTCAAAGTATCAAGTTCACCAGTTGTGTACTAGAGCGGTATACTGCCTCTTCCCTTATGGCTTTTAAAGCCTCAGTAATCAACACCAGACTTCTTGAAGATGATGTGAGATACCTGTTTCATAATTTTAGGTTTTCCTTCTAACTAGATTATCTAAATTCATTCAGTTACTATGCCAGAAAATTAAGACAGGTCTACAGTTGAGATTTTGTAAATCATTTGTGATAGGAATTGCTCTACATTATTTTTAATGCTAACCAGTACAATTTACCAAATACAACTCTAAAGGAGAGGTCAGGTACAAGCAACTATTTAAAGCCTTGATTGTTAAAAGCTACAAAGTTTTCCTGAGGTTATGGAATGATTCACTGATATATTTATTTAGCTTCTCTTCCTATCATACAGCAATACTATGTCTGGGGAATATCAAGTCATTCTTTCCTAGATGGGAGATAAACTTGTGCTCATTTGCTCAGACTTCTGTTACTCAGAAGCCACGGGATTAATGTGGGGCTGCTCCAGACTTCCAGGCAAGTGTGGGAGCTGCCTTCCCTGCCATCTTAAAAGGGGGATTTTCTTTATCCAAATTATTGACTAACCTGATCATAGAATCAATCACATCTTACACTGTTTTTATGCACTGCCAAACAGAAGCAATCTATTCATACCATTGATTTTTTTTATTACCTACAAAACTAAAAAAACACTATTGTTTTAGTCACTTGCAATACTCATGGTCAATTGTCACAGCTCAGTGGAAGAGGTGTGGTAGCCATCGCTTTACAGATAAGAGGACTAGGCTCAAAGAGCTTCTAAGAGACTAAATTGGAATTAAAGAGATACCACCATGGAGCAGGGCTCTGATGCATCTGTCCTGCTTATTGGATAGTTACTAAAAATATAAGATACCTCCCCCAGACTTGCTAGTTTCCTTGGGTAATTTTTAAAACTGTGTCTATACTTCTAACTATTCATATGCTCAAATACGGTGCTGTATTATTTTCCAATGATGCATTATCCCCTGTATGTAGTAGATTCTTTATCCATACCACCTGTTGTGACATGTTGCCTTTTGTTTTATTTGCCACAAATAACTAGTAATTCTTACATCTTGTAAAAGATATCTAACTGTGCTCTTTGACCAAGTCTCGACAGATTCCTTTTATTATGTGGTTAGTTTTAAGTGAATCATCCAGATCCACATAGGATACTTGGTACTTGTGACTTGTTCCTCCAACTACTGACAAGTGTCCACACATTTATCATATTTGAAAATTTATTTATGAAATAGAGATGCTCTTCAATTATCTATTTCCTTTGTGTTTTGATGAAACTAGGTCATCTCTCAGACTTTCTTTCCAAAATAAAAACTTATTTTATTTTGACTTTTAGACTACTTTTATATTAATTTAGTTCCTTTATCTGTGAAATAGGAAAAAAAGTAGTATTTGTGGCTTATAATTGTGGCTATTATATGTAATTGAATGATTTGTAAAGCATTTATCATAGTGCTTGGTATACAGTTTGCACTTAACAATATTAACTTTACGCAAAGATGAAAGTGACTATTTGTCCTTGAAGAATTCAAGAAAACTTTTGTATAAGTGAGGACATTTAAACTGGATAATGAAGAATGCGTGAGAACTTTCTAAGATGAAAGATGAAGGGAAGGGCATTCTGGACACAGGGAACTCCATGGATGAAGAGAGAACTTAAAAAAGTCTGGCATATGTAGCACAATCAAGTTATGTTTACTCTAAAATGTAAAGATAGTCTGTTAACAATCCGTCAATCAAAATCATGCTAGATGCTGAACCCTGCGTGTACATAGGTAAACACTAACACTCATGTAGTGATTGTAAGCTGGAAACACTGTCTAATTGAACTTTCTACAATGAAAGAAACAGTCTGTACCTGTGCTGTTTAATGCAAGTTACATATGACATTGAACATGCAAAATAAAACTAGCGTGACTGAACACTGCAATTTTAAATTTTATTTAATTTCAATTAGTTTAATTTAAAGAGTGTCACAGTGCTAGCAGTTGGGCAGTACACACCGAGGCCAGGGAGACACCTGTGTGAACAATTTGATCAGTAAATTGTTATAGTAGTAGGCAGAGATTACCTTACAATACAGAGATGGAAGTAGCTATCTCTCCTTGGGGAAGGATGGGAAAAGCCTCATATAAATAATAACAGTTAAATTGGCTGTTGAAGGTTGCATGAGAGTTTTCTGAGAGGAAAAGTGGAGGCAAGGGCATTCTAGATGGAAGGCATACTATGGAGAAAGATACAGAGACTAAAAATCTAGTATATTTGGGACAATTGGAGTCATGTTTATTTTACTCTGACTTTCTTTGCCCATTTTGAAACAAATCTACTGTCTTCTGCTCATTCTTCAATGTAGTAGT
>RJWT010039820.1:0-12598 GCA_004365215.1 Cuniculus paca | reverse complement strand
AAAAAAAAAAAAAAGAGTAGTGTTTTTATCCCATGAAGTAAGAATGCAGTGCTGGAAGTTTTGACCCCAGAAGCAGATTATAAAGCAAAAACCCCAAGCAAGCTCCTGGGAGACACCACGAGGAACCCTATTCCCCCTCCATTTGCCCAGAGTCTCAGGCCCCTTCCTGGGTTTCCCTCTGGCATCCTCTCTGGGCTTTTCCTCCGGGCTGCTGGCTGGAAAAATGGTTAAGCCACAATAACATGTAATACATGGAAGGACCCCAAGTGCAGGGAGGATCATGAGAACTTGGGGAGGCCACAGGAGGAAAGGTTAAGCTGGACCAGCTTCAGAAAGCGAGGGATTTGACCTGTTCTGAAATGTAGTCATTCAAGAAGTATCTATTGAACCCCTCCTCGATGTGCCATGCACTGCTCTAGAACAATGCGTGTTCCCTGCATGCCTGGCTCCCGGAGGACAAACATAGGCCTATCCCGGGGGCTCACATTCAAGCCAGAAGGCAGACATTCCTTAAATAGTCACTCAGGTAAGTGTGTGGTTCCAAGGTTCTGAGGAATGGACGGCAGAGGAAGTTGCCCTGGTAGATGGGCCCAAGGAAGATTTGCCCTGGACGTGACTAAGTGAAGCTGAGAGCTGGAGAAGGAGGGAGTGCCCCCCAGAAAAGGGCAGCCTTCGGAATGTCCTGAAGGAGGACTGGAATGGTTGGAGGTGGGGCGGGGGACAAGATAGAAGGAGCAATAAGGTCAGCAAGGCAGGCAGGGACAAAGTAGAAATTTAATGTTTAAGAGCAACAGGAGACTAAGGAACTTGAATGGGGGTGGGGGCGTCATTCCTTAGTAATTGGCACAGTTTTCACAGATTTTCAGGCCCACCATTTTGGGTTGCAAAAGTCACCTGGTGACATAGAAAAGTATTGTCCCAGCTTAACAAACCAGAGCAATGAAGTTCTCCCCAAATGAACCACTTACCTAAGATCACTAACAGTTGAAGGAGTGACGATGAGGGCCCAGGACTTGCTTCACAGGGCCAGATGGAGAGAGGAGGCTTCGTAGACTCGCACACAGCAGGAGCCATGGCACAATATGGCAGAGAGATCCTCAGTACTTACCCACATCCGGATCCTCTTTCCTAGGTGCTAAGCTACATCCCCAGCCCTTTTTTATTTTTCAATGTAACATGGATTGGGGCTCCCAGGTAGAAGGGCCTGGCACAGCCTGTCATGCAGCAGATGCTCGGAAAATACCTGTTCCCTTCCTTTACCTGGAGGAAGGGTTGCTTTGGTCTTATCCTCCCTCTCCATCTTCATCCCACCTGTAATGCCAGTGGAGAGGGAAGCAAGTTGCTTGTGGTACTTTCCCACATCTGGATCCTTTTTCCTAGCTCCAGATTGCTCCACTGGGAGATCTGCTTCTCCCTGCAGGCAAGGAAACCAGAGAAGACAAATTCCCAAGTTTCCTGCAGCTCTCCCCTAGTCCCTACTACACTATTCTAAAGTGCTTTGGTCCATGTTTCAGTCTGATAAAGGTGTTGGCAGGAAGAGCTACTTTGGAAAGGTACCCACTTAGGAAGAATTCCTAATATTCAAGTACAAAACCCTCCTCATGCATTTTTCTCTTTCAGTCTTTCTAACAATCTTATGAGGTGGTTATTCATCAGGGACATTTTCTTTTTTTCAGTCTAGGGGTTTGAACACAGGGCCTCTGCACTAAGCTACATTCCGATCCCTCTTTTATTTTTTGAGATATGGTCTTGCCAAGTTGCTAAATTGCCCAGGCTGGGCTTGAACTTATGATCCTCCTGTCTGAGTCGCCTAGAGAGCTGGAATTGGAGGCATGTGTTACCATACCCAGCTCTCATTGAGGACCTTTAGTTTTAAAATTCCTTAGGGGGGGAAGGTTGTTATTCATGACATAAATAACAAGCCGAAACCCAAACAAGAGCCTCTCTGATCTCACAGTCTGGTATTCTTTCAGTCACTTGACAGTGCCTCTCTTGGCAACCCCTTCTGATATTGCCTACTCAGAGACAGCACAACACACTTTTCCCTGTGGGAAGGCAAGTGATAGTCATCCTAAAAAGGGGCCCAGTATTGGTAGGAAAAAAAGCTTGCATGAATTTAATCTTTCATATGTTTTGTTCAGTATTCACACATCTTCTGCATCAAGTTTCTTCCATAGTGAACACCTTTGGTCTTTCTTGTGCTTTGAAGTGTGATTTTGGTCATCTTCCTAGTCACTGGAAAGATGAGTATGGGCCCTATTGGGGGCTTTATTCCATAAGTCCAATTTCCCTGGGAACCCAGAGCTTAGAGGTGCAGTTCCCTCTCTGCAGCATGCCCACCAGACACTGGTAGATGAATACCAGCCAGTACTGAAATTGTGGCATTGGAAGGGGCTGAAGAAATGTGACTGTCTCCTAGCCTCTTATTTTCCCATTCTACTGGAAGGTCGTGTTCATTTGAGCTTTTAAACCAAAAATAAATCATCGTAATCCATTTGCTAATTATACCATATGAAGTTCTAGATGCTGTAAATTGCAGCATGATCTATCCAGATGAAGTTTCTGGGTGTTTATTTTTAGCGATATAGAAAGCACTTGGTTTCCTAGAGGCTTCATTTGCAAGTCTAGGAAGGACAGGAAAATGCATCTGCACAGCTCATCTTGTCCCATGACTGCAGTCAGTTCCCTCCTGGAAAAGACATGGTTTACGTAGCTCATCTTGAAGGACTTAACTATCTTCAAACCTCTGAACTCTCGCTTCTTGACTCTGGTAACCAGAATGTGTCAGAACGTGAGCTGTCAGTGCCTTGTTCAGCCTGGGAAGTGTCAAAAGCCACCACACCAGTGTATCTTTGAGCCATAGAATGCAGACCTTCAGCGAATTCTCAAATTTTGGAGGCCTGTTGTCACCCTTTTCTTTTCCTCATTTTTCTAGAGAAGGGAGAGAGACTAAAAGGATTTTATATTTATTTAAGTACCTACTATTTTCATAGCACACTGTTTGGTGCTTAGTGCTTGCATTTTTGGATAATCAATCACCCCCATTGGAGAACCACGTTATCCAGTTATTCATTGGCATCCGTGTGCCAGGTACTGGTTTGTTTCAGAAAAAACTTAAGGTGAATTGAGTGCAACTCCTATCCCCAAGGAGACCAGAAGGGAGGCAAAGCCTGAAATGAATATGTCAAAGTACTCTCTGAACTGCAGCTTTAGCTATGAACAGTGAAAACCAAGTGCCACCAGAGCTAACACAGGTGTTTTGGTTTGGGATGGGGGTTCTGAGTTCATTTTGTGCCTGCTGGGGATGGGGGATTGGAGTATTTCAAGGATAAGGAAGTATTTAAACCTGTCTCTCGATGTGTAAATTGGATTTAAAATGTGGAGATTGGGTAAAGGAAAGGGGACAGACCTCATTCAGTAACCTTGGAAACTGTCCTGACTGGATGACATGATGATTGTCTTTGACTAATCAGACATTCTCGAATGCCAAGCAAAATGCAGCATTTCCCAAGGAACTACAACTTCCAGTTAATTTTTTTCAATTTTGAGCATAATATGATGCATTTTTTTCAAAGATTAAGCATAAAAAATCCTTTGGAACAATTCTTTTGTTTTGATGTTTCTAGTATTTAGATTTCTGGACAGATGACCTTCCAACATGCTTGTATAATTCTTGAGTGGATTGATGTGTGTGGTCAGATGGATGACTGAGTGGTTTGGAATTCTTGGAGAGCTTCCATGGCAAGAAAATGAGAACAGTTACAGGGACTTCACTCTCAAAGGGCTTTATGGGAGAGAGACATTAAGAGCTGAGACTTAAACAATGAGCAGAGTTTCTTCCCCACACAACGTGGATAAAGGCTTCCATTCAGAAAGAAGCAAGATGGCAGCACGGGAAGCACAGCAGTGTGGGAGCCCAGTGGCCAAGCGGGAGAGCATAGCATGAGAGGTGCCGTGGCGGAGTACATAGACTTTGAAATCACTAGTTTCAGTTTAAATCTCAGCTCCGCCACGTAGTAACCAAGTAATTCTGGCCAATTAAATACCTTTTCCAAGTTCCTATTTTCTCATCTGTAAAATAGAACTATTAATAATACATACCTCAACAGGTCATTGTGAAGAGAGATAAATTTATGCTTAGCACAATAATTGATATGCACTTAGTGTGCACTTAATAGATGATAGTTGGTGGTTATTTTATTAAAACAAGCCTAATTAAGTTATGAAAATGTCAGTTCAGACCACAGAATTTACAGGTGAGGCAGAGAAATTCCCGGGAGGAAAGAGAGAAGGGTCAGGAAAGCCTTGGCAGTGTGGATATTGAGACGGGAGACTCTCTATTGGCAAATGACCCAGAGAGGCTACCACAGATTAAGAAGTAACATCTGGAACTTGAGATGACAACATCATTGTGATCTTAAAGAGAACATTGTGGAGGTCAAACCAGCGACTTGTGAAGAATGTGGGAGTGGAAGAGGTGGTGATTTATACAACTCTTTCAAGAAAACTCAGGAGAAAAAGAACTTGGACTGGGATCAGGGACAAGGTCATGAGAAGGGCCATTCATTGGATGAAGACTGTACAAATTCAGTGCACTTTTTCTCTACTTTTCTAAACCAGTGCCCCATTTGGTAGACAGAAATGTCATTTGCCTTTCAAGGCTGGTATTTGAGTACCTACCACCCAGTGCCTAAGCCCAGGGCCTCATGCTTGCCAACAAGACTTGCTCTGAATTTACCTCCTGTTGCTGTATTTTTTACATAGTAGGGATTCAGTAATATTGTAATAAAGCATGTAAAAAATGTGGGAGGCATTGCAATTGGATCCAAAGGACAATAAGAGAACTTCTCTGAATAATACAAGGATGGGGGGAAGAAGAGGTCAAGAAGAATCTCAGCCTTCTGAAATTGAGAACACAGTGATCAACCACACCACCTAGGTAACTGCCACACATTCCCTCTGTGGATGGGTCCTTGTCCCACTGGCCACTACATGCACCTTTTAGGGCATATTTGTTGAGACCAAGTAACAGATAATACTCATCACCTGCAAACTCCCAAATGCTTTATGAATGTGGGATGTTGTTATTAATATTTTATAAGTAACAAATAGTATGCCTCAACCTCTTCTTGTACACTCTTTTTTTGTCATCCTGACCTCTGTCAATGAGTGTAATTCTGAATGGCAGGTGGAATTTGATACATATTACTCACATACCTCTTACAGATGAGAAAATGGAGAAGCAGAGGGATTTGAAAGAAACTAGCCCAAAATTCACATAACCAGAGAATGCACATCCTTCCTAAACACACAAAGAAAATGCAGCTGGCTATCTTTTGACTGTAAAAATATATCCTAGTGAATTTCAAGGATTCAGAATCCCACAGACCCCATTCTCCTACCACTAGGTAATTAGGCTAGGAATCCATAACAGAAAGATGAGGGTTTTCTTTTTTCTATTGTAAGGTATTTACAAAAACACTACTAACTCACTCATAGGTCAAAAATGAAAAGATAATTGATACTATAAAATACTAATGGATGATAAAAATATTAAATATCAAAAGTTGTGGAATACAGCCAAGAGAACACTAAGAGGGAAATTTATGACCTTCCATGATTATATTATAAAAAGAGAAGGATTGAAAATTAATGAATGGGCTAAGGATCCAATTTAAGAATGACAGTAAACATAAATAAGCAAGCCAGCACAAAGCTGTGCAGTTTAAGTAGCAGAGCCGGTGTCGAAGCACAGACACAGCTCGCTCCAAAGCCCTTGCCCACTTTCCCACACTATGCACCCGTCTGCCACTTTCCATAATGTGCCCAGTGCCTAGAAATTCTATTCTTCCTTGGAATCAAAGAGATGAGCTTACAAGGTAATTCCTTCCATCAAAGGTTGATGAGAAATCTCACATCTATTCACCCATCCTTTTACATGCTTTTCCACTAAATACATAGGGTACATTTGCTGTGTGCTAGGCACTGTGCTCCTAGCTCCCTTCATTGCCTCTTTCTTCTGAGTGTTCAAAAGCCAGCCTTCAACCTGGGGCAACGCCAACACTGCACCTGTTACTGCCCACCTCCCCTCCTCAGCCCCACCCCCAAGCTGCCTGCATCTCCTTTGCGGCTTGTCAGAACAGCATCCTCATCAAAAATGACTGATTTCTCTCTTGTCTCTTCCAACAGGTAGACTGAAATTACCATGTGTCCAAATTAAAATTGCATACTTCAAGGATTATTTGAAGGACTATTCTTAGACCCTTTTAAGAAGATTTAAAGAAAAGTGAGTTGATTTTTTTTTTACACTTCAGAGAGTATTCATGATTTAAGTTAATGTTATGGGTGCTTTTTTTCTCTACCTCTTAAATATGCACTAATAGGTAGACTTTATCTCCATTTATTTTATAATAAAGGATTTTTTTTCCCAAAGAACAATGAACAAGGAGTACAGGATTACTGCTCTAATGATTTTCATATATTTCAAAGACTTGTGGAATCTTAGAGATAAAAGGATCTTAGAGGCACGGACCATTCCCTCCTGGACCCTAGAGAGCCAGAGTAGCATCCTGTAGATCCCTGGGCTGGGCTTGGAAAGCTCCAGAGACTGGTGGGAAAGCTGAAGATTTTTAGAGCTTTCCCATTGTCTGGATTTGAAATCCTTTCCTTCTCTCATCTTACCAAACCTCTTTCTTCTGTACTAGACAATCCTGGAAATGGCTGTCTTTCCTTGAGATCTTTTCTTATTCTTTGTTCATCGTATAAGTTCTCATGAGTTGGTTTCAAGAGCACCTTTTGCCTTGCTCACCTTCCTTCCAACCTAGTTAATGTCTTATTAAAATGAGTGCCAGCCTGGATCACAGCCAGAGCACAGCCAATGTCTTTTGCCCCAGTACCATAAACCCAAGGGGCAGGACATCCAGGGCTCTAGTACCAGCTCTGTTCTTGATTTGTTATTCTGAGCTCAGAATATAAAGAAGTTGTTGCTTCTCACTATCTCGGGCATGAGAATGAGCCAGGATTTGGAGGGGAGTGGTCAGTCAGTGGGATCTAGGTCCAATTACAGTCCTATCACTTGCTTATTGTATGGCCATACACTGTCATTTCTCATCTCTGAGCATTTATTTTTTCACTTTTGAAATAAGGATGATAATTCACATTGCAAAGAATGTGTGTGGTGCTATACATAGAACACCTAGTACCTGGCACATAGGGAATGTTCCATAGATGGTAGTCCCTGATGCTATTGCAAATATAGCAGTGAAACTACTGTAGTAATGAAATATAGTAATGAATCTATCTGAAAAACAGGACAAAAAGGGATGGAGACTCCAGTAAGAAAAGAGAAGATGTGAGCTGCTTATTATGGATGTGAGAGAAATGTTCACATCTCATAAACTGTCACACAAACACCTAACCCCAGAAAGTGCATGAGATTAAAGTGCTATTTCTCAGAATGTGACAAGGAGGGATTGGTTGCTATGGAAACATACAGTTACAAGGGAAACTTTGCACATGTGTCTACATAGCTGCACAAATTCTACCACTCCCTGGCTGCTGCCATAGCTCCAGTCCTGGGCATCGAGGGCTGCCATTCAGGGAGGTGGAACGGGCAAATTTTAAACTCAGGAGAATTAGAAACTGTTGTCATTTATGAGATGGTGCACATTTTCTGATTAAATGTAACTGGTTTCCTGCCCTTTGTTTGCAGTCAGTTTCTGACTGTATATACAGAGGTGCTGCTCCTGCCTGACTCTGCTGCGATGCCGCAGGTCAGAGACTTCCTCTTTCAGAAGAACACAGATATAGGCAAGAGTGCACAGTTGTGTATTGCAGTGTTTTTTTTATTTTTTTTTTATTTTAAAGAGAATAGAACAAAACAAAACAAAGCAAAGCAAAACAAAACAGAATAGAGTCAAACACAATATTGCATTTCAGAACAGAACATAGTGCGGTGTTTTTCAACATGTGAGCCATGATCCATTACCAGGTCATGAAATTAATTTGGTGGTTTAAGATCATCATTTATCAAAGTGAAACAGAGTAACCTAGTAACCAAAGAGTGGATGAAGATCATATATATATATTTAGAAAAATTCTTCTAAATCAGTGAGGAAAAGACAGGCAACTTCATAGAAAAATGAGCAAAAGAATCCAACAGATATTTCACAGAAGAAGATCTCCAGATAGCTGATAAGCATACAAAAACATTACTACTCTTCAAGGGCTCCCTAATCAAAAGCACAGTGAAATGCCACATGTAGCCTTCAGACTGACTACACTAGAAAATAAATTTTTCCTAGTGTTGGCAAAGATGTGAAGTCACTGGAACTCACGTACTCTTTCAGGAAAAAATGGAATTCGGTGATGACTTCGGAAAACTGTTTGGCAGGATCAGCTCCTGCAGAACATATGCATACCAGTATTTCCACTCCATGATGCATGCGTGTGAGCTCTACACACAGATGTGCATGAGAATGCATGGCCATCAGCAATGGAACACATACACGAAGCATCACATATCCGCAGTGGAATACTGCACCTCTTGCTATGGATGCCCTCACCAATATAAAATTCAAAGAAAATCCAGGCACAGAGAAGCTGTATGACCACTTTTTATAAAGTACAGAAGTAGAAAGGGCAAATCTATGTTGTTAAGAAATCCAGGCAGTTTTTACCTTTAGAGGAGGGCTTGGTACATGGAAAGGAGCTTGAGGTTTGTCTTGGTTACTTTCTCCTGTTGCTAAGACAAACACCTGACACCCAAAATTAGGGAAGAAAAGGTTTATTTAGCTTACAGTTTCTGGAGATTTCAGTCCATAATCAGTTGGCTCCAAGGCAGGGTGGCATGGCACTGGGGGGCAGCCGTTCATGGCGGCTGCAAGGGCAAGAGGCAAACCACGCCAAAGAGGAAACACGCCCCCATTCCTACCCTACATTGTATGTCTGCTCCACCCCTGGGCGGGTGCAGCACTCATGTCGCCAATCCCAGCGCTAGACAACAAATCAATCACAAACGCTAGATTCAGCCACTTCCGTGACTACATGAGGCTTGGGGAGGCCATCTATATACAAACCGTAACAAGGTTCTTCCAAGGTTACTAGTGTTGTTAGGTCTTTTGATCAGGGAACTGGTTACATGGGTGTTTCCAATTTGTGAAAATATGTCAAGCTGTTCAGTTGTAGGTACCCTCTACTGCACTTACCCTATACTTCAGTGAAAATTCATAAATTAATATAATAGAGGATAAAATACAGCAGTGTATGGAGGCTACTGTTGGTAAGTGAAATTTCAGTTACATGTCTGTGTTAGTATATGCTGAGTTGTGCTATCACATACATTTAATATTGTGAATCATAGGCAGAAAATGAGAACTGCAGATTTAATCTAAACTTCTCACTTTCAAGTGAGGAATCTGAGGCCCAAAGATGAGGGAATTAGAAGCAGAACTAGGAGAAACACAGAGCTAGAAAACGTTAGTAGGCGTCCTGCTGCTGTTGATTTGGAGCCACAACATTTTCAATGTGAATGCAGATGGGCTGGATGAGGAGATTCATTCTGGCACCTTGGTCCAGCAGGCAGCCCTGCACAGGGGAGCCATTGTTTTTCCACCCACAGACAGCAGATTCTGAGGCCCAGCGACCTCTGCAGTGGTCTGACTCCAGTTCCCCAGATTCCCTCCTTTCTCCTTCCTGCCTCTCCTGTCCAAATCTGCTTCCCTCAAAGCTCCAGAAAACACCATCATGACAATTGCTTTTCCATTCGTGTACAACGACTGTCAGGCCAAAGTGGTGCGATGGTGGTAGCGGTTGGAAAACTAAAGAAAATACCAAGATCTGACAAAGTATGTTTCCGTGCTGGCTTTGTGCTTTTGTTTTGTTACAGAATTGTGAGTCCGTTCAACAGTCCCCTTCTGTGGGGGTCAGGAAGCTGCCAGGCTCTAAGAATACAAGACATTTCCAAGGCAAGATGGAGCTTTGTCTGTTAGGCAGCACTCTCCCAAAGAGGGAAATGTGTAGATTTTAAAAGACTCATACTCAGCTGGGCGTTCAACAGGGCATGGAACCATCTTAAATAGAAGAGTATATATCACCAATGGCTTGTCAAACCTTTTGACTCTGACCCACAGAACAAGATACATAGGATCTCCTCATTTCGAACACGTTCCCATCTCCTATGTGTTACCACATAGGGGAGTTTTGAGATTGAACAGCCCAGACCTCCAGAGGAAAAATTCTAGCTCATCCAGGGGTTAGGGAGCCATCAGTCCTCATTATTGGTTTCTCACCAGGGCCTTTGTCTGAGTGCCCTTCCCAGCGTTTCCTGCAGGCTGAGTTTCCAATTCCTGTGCAAGGTGATCTGCAAATTTGTCCCCCAACCCCATGAGGATCAGGAGGGCCAGGCTGACATGTCTTTATTTTCGGTAGTCAGGGCTATGTGAGCATGAGGCCCAGGTCCCAATCCCAGTTACTAGTGCCCAGCCACACTGGCTGTATGTGTTTTTCCAAGGAAGTCCACCACCTCTATTATTAATTTACTACAAGCAGTTGCTGTGCTTTCCAGAAATGCTTCTGCTCACAGATGTTTTCGAAGGCTGCATAAAGCTCTCTTGACCTTAATGCTTTGCACAAGGTGTGGAGGGAATCAGTCCCTCCTGCTCTAATCTCCCTGGGGCTAGGTGGGCAGTTGTGTGAGCAGTGGACATGGAGTGCAGATTGGAGCCTGTGAAAACCTGTCCTTTACACCCCCTACTTTCAGCCCCACACCTGGTTTATGAGCAGAAACATGGGTATCTTTCTGGATAGCACCCTTTATTATCTTGGCTGCATATCCTATCAGTCACCAAGACAATCCCCAAAATGTCTTGTGTCTAGTCCTTTCTCTGTCTACCATCACTCATGCAGTCCAAGCAGTTATCTTCTCTGGTCTCATCTTCCAAGCCCCGACTTCCTGACCACTAACCTAAATCAGAACTCCGGCTTTATTTTCCCATCAGGCACAAATCCCTTTTAATCTTTATATTGGCTGCTCAGGGTATGACTTCTCTACTGGACTATAAGCCCATGAGGGTGTGCACCATGTTCTCTTAGTAACAGTGTTCAACAAGTATAATTCTCCTCCCAGCCATGATAGACAAGAATGCTCTCTGCCTCTATTTCCTTCTCCATTCTTTCCTTCTCTATTTCCTTTTTTCATTGCTTTCTTTTTCTTTGTTACAATAAAAAGGGGACTAATGACATGGCGGCACAGCCCAGCATTCTAAGAGGCTGAAGCAGGTGCATCCCAAGTTCCAGCCCAGCTAAGCAACTTAGGGACTTAGCAAGACCCTGTCACAAAATAAGAATGTAAAAAGATTTGGGAATATAGTTCAGTGTGAAGGCCCTGGTTTCAATCCCCAGAGCTAAAAAAAAATAAAAAATAAAAAGGAGCAGGCTAGTGATCAAATTGTGCTCACTAGAGGAAGCTCAAAGCCCACTGTGGGAAAAAAAATAGGCAGCACCTACAACCCTTCAGCAGTCATCCTTTATCTCTTGTAGACACTGGCATTTTACTTGAGATTTTCTTTATGGAAAATAAAAAGTGGTTCTTGTGTGATGAAAGATTTGGACACCATTGGTCTATTCTTATAATCTCATTTTTTGGGAGCAAAAACATGTGCCAAGTGTTTTACGTTTGTTCACTCATGAAGAAGGAATGCATTATTCTCTTTTTATAGATTCAGAAACTGGTCCCAAAACAGGTAGTAAACTTATCCCTGCTCGCGCAGCCAGAATCCAGTACACCCAGAATTCCTCTCCAGGGCTTTTAGATTCTGTATGCCTTCCATGGCCACCTGCCACTTCCTATGACCTATCCCCCAATGCACAGAGCCTCCTGAGCCTGCCTTTCCATCTGGTGTGGCCCAGGCGACCAAACACAGATCCTTGAGCTTTGATTGGGCTCTGCTTGTTCAGATGATCGGGACCTTCATCCCTAGGGTTTCCTGGCTGTGCCACTGTGAGATGCTAATTAGAGAGGCAGGAAGTCCATGCAGACCAGGGAAGAACTGTGTACAAAGGACCACAATGAAATGAAACCCTGTGACCTGGGACCCCTGAGGCCAACTCCCTCCCACAAAGCCTGGGTCCTGGTTCCCAAGCGTCAAGAATTTCTCCCAAGGGAGTCCTAGACAAGTAGAACCCAGGACAAGAAAACTGTGCTCCAGATTCTATAGGAAGGCAGCATTTATTATCTTGAGTTTCATGGTGTCTCTTGTCTTTCTTTTGTGTCTAAGCCCTGGTTATTCTGACTTTCGCTTTGGAGGGAAGTATGGTTTATTAAATAGCAGTGGAACTAGAACAGAAGATAAGAAAGTTGATTCTTGTCCCAACTCCTTCAAGAATTCACTGTGTGAGTCTGGGCATGTCACAGTTTTCCTGTCTTAAAAATGAGGGTGTCTTGGACAACATGATTATGCCCACCATAACAAGGACAGTCATAGGCACTGACTCAGGATGTGTGCTTTCTGAGTTTAAATCCACTTCGCCTTTACTAATGTGTGACCATGACCGACTTATATAAGCACTCCCTGCCTCAATTCTCTTATATGCAAAATTG
>RJWT010039819.1:0-12597 GCA_004365215.1 Cuniculus paca | reverse complement strand
TATATTTAAAGAAAAATAAAGTACGAAATTCTGATGGAATGGATTACCTAACCAGCATGAGCAGCTAAAGTAAAGGTAACATAAAGAAATCAACACCATAAAAATAATGCACTGTCAAAACTGGGTCAATATTTTTCAGAGACACCACTCAATGTATATGAATTCAATACCTCAATCAAAAGACACAGAAAGTGGATTCCGACAATAAAAAATCCTACTATAGGGTGAAAAGAAGAGACACAACTGTTATGGTTTGTGTCTAGATGGCCCCCCAAAGCCTCATGTAGTCAAGGAAGCAGCTGAGTCTAGTGTTTGTGATTGCTTTGCTGTGTAGCACTGGGATTGGTGGTGTGAGTTCTGCACCCACCCAGGGGTGGAGCTGGCATACAATGTAAGGAGGCATGCTTTTGTCTTGTTTTTGCACTGTTTGCCCTTGCTGTTTACAGCTTCCATGAATGGCTGCCCCTCAGTCACACCGCAATAACTAAGCCAAAAGATAATTATAGACTTTCAGCTACATTTTTGCAAAAACAGTGAAAACATGAAGCAGCTATCCCACTTTCAAGCAAAGTAGCTATTCCGCTTTCTGGGCATATTCCCAGAAGAAGTGAAATCATCTTACCACAGTGATGTATGTGCACCCATGTTTATAGCAGCACAATTTGCAATAAGCAAATCTTGGAAACAACCCAAATGCCCATCAATCCAGGAATGGATAAAGAAGATGTGGTACTTTTATACAAAGGAGTACTATTCAGCTATAAAAATTGATCACATTGAGGCTTTTATATTTAAATGGATAAGACTTGAGACCATACTCATAAGTGAAATAAACCAAACACACGTGTAAACACTGCATTGTCTCCCTAGTGTAAGAAATTGAAAGACTCAATACGATACAAAATTCCCGATAAATATGGAGAAAAGGTTCTGAAGTCCAATGGTGCTTTTATTCTTTGATTTGATTGGTTTAAGTCCTTTTCCTACTATTTGAAGGCAATATGTGAGAAGATAGGAACAGCTCTTTTGAAAAATGGGACACTACGGTAACCATTGCTGGTTTCTTATTGTCCAACTTGAAGGCCTGTAATGCTCTTTTGTTTTATCTGGTTTTATATTACTTTGTTTTGTTTGAGTTTATTGTCTGTAAGTGTATGAACAACCCTTTTGAAGAAAGCAAGAGACACTAGGGTAACCATTGTTAATCTCCTGTTGTTATGTTTTGAAAACCTGTATAGCTTGCAGTGTTCTGTTTTGAAATGCTATATTATGTTTGACTCTAAAAAAAAAAAAGAGAGAGAGACAAAGAAAATTACTACCTATTACAAAAAGGAATAATTCAACAAAACTAGATAAAATTTGTAAACATGTGCTTATCAAATACCAACACAATCAACTTCATAAAACAAAAATCAATGAACATAAAATATCAAGTAAACGTCAATGCAATCATAGTGGGAAACTTCAGTCCTCCACGTTTGCAAATATTATACACAAATTCTAACAAAAATTATCAATCTTCAACAACTTCACACAAATTAACTTAACAGATATCTATACAGAGTTTCTTTCAATAATACTATCCAGTTGTTTTACAATAGTATGGAATATTCTCGGAAATACACCCTCTATTTTATGGATGTTGTTAAAATGAATATATGAGAATCAAATTTATCTCATTTGTAAGTTCAAACCACAGGGAATTGAAACTAGAATCTAATATCAAAATAATCAACAGAAATTTTGCAATTACATAGAGATTGAACAACACCTTCATGAATGATCAATACGCAGCTGAAGTCACTAAATAAATAAAAAGATTTTACGACCAAATGTTGATACCAGTGCAACAAATTAAAACCTATGTGACTCAGTGAAAGAAGTCCAAAGAGGAAAGTTAATTCCTCTTAATGTCCACTGCAGAATATCTGAGCTACAAGGAGATAACCTGATGATACATCTCATATTCCTAAAGTATGAGAGCAGACTAAATCAAACTCCAATACAAGGTAGGAATTTATAATGATAAAATTGGAAAATAATGAAACAGAATAACATACATAAAAGCAATATACTGATAACTGATTCTTAAAAAGTACCACCAAATTAGGCTAACACTTGGCCAAGCTTTCCAAAAGAACAAAAGCAACAAACAACATCAGTGGATGAAAGACTTAAGAAAATATCAAAATGGACACCCTAAAATACAAAAGATTAGCTCATGTTTTGAAAATCTGTAATTAAATATAGTGGAGAATATAGAAGACATGGATATCTACTAGACATATATGAATCATCAAAACCGAACAAAAAGTTTTAAAAACCTTGAAAAATCCCATAATGTGCAATCAAATTAAGGCAGTAATAAAATATCTATCAACTAAGTAAATCCCAGTACTGGCTGACTTGCAATTGAATTCTAAAAGAACTTTAAGAAATATCATATGTCCAAACCCTCAAACTCTTAAATGAAATGAAAAGAGAACAAGATCATCCAAACTCATTTTTCAAAGCCAGCATTACCCAGTTAAAAACCAGAAAAATATCCAAGCCTCTCTTTTATCTCTTCATTTCTTTTGGAATACATCACACACTTGTCATAACAAAGCAATAAAGCCACAAATAGTGTCATGGTTTTTAGAAAAAACATGCCTTAGCATGTATCTTAGTAGTACATATTTCAATTTAAGACTGTATTAATTAACCCCAATACACACCTGGTGTACTAATCCTTTTGACAGTTATACACTTAGTAGGATGAATGTGGCATATAACTTTGGAGATGAATAAATGCAAAGAGGCTGGAGACACTGTTGACAGTAGTTAGAGATAGGCTAAAAGGAGAAAGTATGTAAGCAATTAAGTCTTATGCATAAGTGATAAATATCACAATTTGTCAGGTAAACTACAGCTGACATTACATTTGTTCCCACTGTGCCATCTTATCGAATTATATATGGAACAGGAGAAACAACCAAAGGTGTTCAGGAGCAGACATCCACGTTCTGAGATATTCTGGTCAACCACAAAAGGGATGAATCATCACTCTGTCCTCATGTTCTATTTTGAAGATGATAGAGACCCGAGAGTCTCTTTTTATAAAGACACCACTTCATTCTCCCATGCACTCCTTGTATGATCTGTCCTTTGTGGACACCTATTGTAGTGTTACCGTTATCTCCCATTTGCTAGTAAACCTATGGTGACAACAATAATCTATTACATATGGAGGATGCATGCTGAAATTCATCTTTCTCGTGATATGATTTGCACTAAGTGTCTTCTCCTGGCTGTGGTTCTCTATGATTGTAGTACTGCTGCCAGTCAGCCTCTGTACTACACAGCCACAGTGCATCTGAAGCTTTGCCAGGGCACAGTGCTATTGGCCTGGCTGTGAGTTTGTCTCGTTACTTTAATTCTCTGGTCTTTCACTTTCAAGTTTCTAACATGTGTGCACCTAGAAGTGGATCATTTTGTCAGTGTGAAGTCAGTGTTGATCAAGAAAGTGTATGTATACTCAAAAGTAATTGAGTTTGATTACTTTGCTTCCTAAGCTGTATTTAGTGCCTATGTTACTGTCTGTTCATTTGGAGTTATCAGGTGAGCTGCAATGAGGTGCAAGTCAGTTTCAGGATGGAGAAAGCTGTTTATACCTGTGGTTACCACCTCACCATAGGAACTCTGCTTCAACAGACAATTATTTATAAGTACATTGAGATACAGAATAACATGTTCCTAAAGGAAGCAAAGTAATTTACACTCTTTCACAAAATATCAACCCACCCTTAACTTTTATTCATACCTAACAAAAAAAAATGTAAAGATTGCAGTGGGGGGAATATTGTGGATTAAAAATCTTCACCAGAGTTAGGATTTACATAATAATACATCAGACTCAGAATGTGGAAAGAAAAATTGAGTTTATTAGCAGGAGTTAATCCAATTATCAAATATTTGTATATGACTCAATATGTGCCATGAGGGTACAAAATATATTTAACTTTACCAAAAAATAGGAATATAAAGAAGATACACTATAAAATAAGACATAGTACTTATACAGTGCTTGAAGACCATCAACACTAATTATTTATATGTACATTGAGATACAGAATAGGAACTATGATCACGTGATGTAAAATTAGGGAATGCAGAACTGTAGCAGATTTCATGTGGAAGTGTATCCCAGTCAGGGATTTACACCGGAGTACGATTTCTGCTTCCTACTCTTACTATGTGATGAGAAACACACTGCCCTGCACTGATATGGCCTTCCTGGAGTCCCTATGTGGAGAGGACTGCCTAAGAATACACAGTGCCTGCTCTGCCCCAAGGTGAAACTGGACATGGGACACTTTCCATGAAAATTACCTTTCTTCAAGTGACCTCCACCAACACAGAACCAAGGAATTCATAGGTAGGCTCCGGGTCCTGGCCCCCTGTGCTCAGCCCCCTCTGGCTGGTGGCAATGTGAGCATGGAGGGAAAGGAGCCTATACCTGTGAATTAGGGCCGAGGTCTTGAGAGGAGGTAACCGTGAGCAGGAAGCACAATGACCCCACAGCAGAATACTGCCTCCAGACCACTGCAGAGAAATATGTCCTCCTGAGTGGACAACTAGCCTCAGCCACTGAGTTTGTATTTTCTCACTGGTGACAGCACAGCTCTCACTCTTGGGTGGCCTGGTGAAGTGTAGGTTTCATAGTGGAGGGAACTGTGCTCCCTGGGATAGGGCCTCTCACCCCAACAGGTCCTTGGACATGTGCATCCTTAGCTGCATGTAGATCTGCTCGCTGGCAATCTGGGCAAGGACTCAGAAGTTGGCATGTTGCCACCACACCGTGCTTCAGGTGCCTATGAAAAGGCCGCCCTTGCGGGGAGACCAAGGTAGGGACTAGGGACACATTGAGTGTCTCTAAACAGGAAAGGAGCATAACATTTTAGTTGTGACCATTTGTACTTCCTGGTAAATACGGAGAGTAGTAGAAGTTTATTTTTCTAAGATTCTAGTAAATTACCTGTATGTCAGTCTTTGGAAGTATTCTATGAATAACGTTTTTATTTTCTGGAGCTATGATGGAAATAAGAAGTTCTATTTAAGAGTAAGTGAAGTAACTGTGTATTCTTTGACATCACATTTTTCAGGTATTTGGATTTCAAAGTAAGATTCTTAGCACATATCAATTAACAGTACGATGGCTTCCTTCATGCCATTTTCACACTGTGCATAACAGGCAAGTTTGAAATTTACTTCATTGAATGATGGTGGCAGTATGCATCATATTTTGGAAATTAACTCAATGATCTTATTTGACCCAAAAAAAAAAAGTTTGATCGTTTTTTGACTCCATGGTGCAAAATAAGCTTCTCTACTTCCCTACAACTCACTCATTGCAGAGACTGGAAATGTTCTCTGCATGGAAGACGCTGCTCACCTGCAGAGTCCTTGCTGTGGTCTTCCCAAGGTGGACTTGGCCAGGATCCATCTGCAGCTGCTTGGAGACAGGGTGGTAGTGGCTCCCAAAGATTCTCAACACCCCTATATTTTCAGGTCTTTACTCCCCTCGGCAGGTAATTTTCAAATGTTTTGCGCTTTGGTAAAAATGAAGAATATGAGAGCAGATGATGTATGAGAGGACAGGAAAAGCAGGAAGACCATGTAAAAGTATGGTGCTACAAAACTATAAAAGAATAAAAAAGGATAAAGTGATGAGTTTGTAGCTGCTAAAAATGAGCGCCTTCTATTCTGTGTGAGCAAAGCTAAGGGCAAAACTTGATAGACATATTTATCATTTAGAAACCTCCTGCATAATTTTCTAATGCCAACTCTAAACACATAATTTAGATAGCTTCATAGTACTGTGAATTTTCAGGAAGAAAAGCAGAGTTGGGCTGGGCCTAGTGGACCATACCTGTAATCCTAGCACTCGGGAGGCTGAGACTGGAGGATTGCTGCGAGTTTGAGACCAGCCTGGGCTACAAAGTGTGCTCAAGCCAGTCAGAATGGCATAGTGAGACCAGTCTCAAAAAGACAAGGGCCGGGATTTAGCTCAGTGGCCTAAGTGCCTGCCTGGCAAGTGTGTGGTCATGAGTTCGATCTCTGGTGCCGCAAAGGAAAAAAACAAACAAAAAAAGGAAAAGAAAAGACTCAAAGTTGGCTGTGCATAGTGGTGACATTCATTCAAGGAACCAAGGCTGAGCCCTGAGTTTCATATGATGCCTGAAGGATGGATGAGAGGGAAGCAGCCACCCAAAGACCTGTGGGAAGAAACCCACCAAGCAGGGTTATGAAATGTGCAAAGGGTTCTAATGAGTCTGAATTCTGCCCTCAGGTTCATCATGCTGCTTGCCTTGAAAAGCAGGATGATAGGAAGCTGGAAAGCAGAAACCAGGACAGGGTTAATTACAGGAATCTTTAATGATGTCTGTCTACCTTTGGGGCCTTGCAGAAGCTGTCTGATCTGCCTATTCTCAGTTTTGGCTTCTCTGAAATGAAAAGAATGAAATTATCTTGCAGGACATCTTGGGAATATTCACTGTCAATAAGACAGGTGTTTGAAATAATGCATGCCACTTAGAAATATAGGAGTTGTCTGCTACTGTTCTCTGTTTATCCATGGTACTCTTTGACCCTGGATATCTGGTGATATCTTTGACCCTGGGTAACCATTTGTTGCTCTGATAGAGTTTGAAAGCTTAACAAAATCTTAGAAGTTATATCAAACATTTTATAATTGATGATTTAGCTGAGAGAGGACCAGTGATCGATATCAGTTCCCCAAACATAAAATAAATGTTTACACTGGAATCTGGACTTTTAGATGAGAGCTTTCTTACCATTAAAATGTTGGCCTTTATGTTTCAAACCTATTGTGTACTTATTTTTTCTTAGTATTTTCTATAAACAGCCATATTTACAGTAATACCACTAGATCTCCTTTTCTTTTGTTAGAAACAGACCCAGTTATCACATTTTTAGTGATTTGGTAATGTGGTAATTTACTAATAACTGAGAAATATTTGTAAGTAGATTTAATTTTGCCATACAGTTCATAGTCACTTTACATATAAAAATTATGTTAGCTATTATTTAGTAGTATTCTAGTCGAGTAAATGAATTAAAACAGAGCCAAATATCCCTCTCATAGTTTTAGAATGTATATTTTTGATTCACATAAATATAAACCTGTTTTGTGACATGGTCCATCCTTTCATTCATTTGACACCCTCTTTGTGCTCGCAGACAACAGATAGAGTAGTGCATAATATGACCCATCCACATTGTGCTGCTTGCTGGACCACCTGGACAACTCTCCTTGAATACAGAGCAATTATCTCCATTTTGGCTAAACCTAGCCCTAGCTCCATGTCTGGACATGTACAGAGCTGGCTAGACCAATGCTTTATTCCTTAAATTGGCTTTAAGCAATGTAAATAGTTACCTGAGTTGCTGGCTAAACCAATACTTTATTCCTTAAATTGGCTTTAAGCAATGTAAATAGTTACCTGAGTTGCTGGCTAGACCAATGCTTTATTCCTTAAATTGGCTTTAAGCAATGTAAATAGTTACCTGAGTTGCTGGCTAGACCAATGCTTTATTCCTTAAACTGGCTTTAAGCAATGTAAATAGTTACCTGAGTTGTTGATGTGTAATCTTTGAAGGTAAGTGACAGTAGCTCATTCCTTGCCTTGTGATTCCCAGAAAACATTGTTGAACAGGGCAGGATGAAACCCTGTCTACAAAGTGAGCAGTTTGTACTGAGCGAGCTAATGTTGTGGAGTCAATAGCTGTGCTGGCTATGAAAAGCACTAAGGAAGTAATCCCTGCAATAATCAATCCAAACATCCTCTTGGTCTGACTGTTAAATCTTTTAATTAAGGTCTCTACCAAGAGTAAAGCTAGTGAATTCCACAAAAGCTTCATTAGATTGACTGGAAGCCAAATTCTGGGCATCCAACTCATGATTATTATTACGGAGTCCCCAGAAGGAAGTTCAGGTATGATGTAATGGGTTAGAGAACAATTAGGACATGAGAACATATTTTGTTGCTAGTCCATCTTTGCTATCAACAGTATGTGAGGATCATAAACATATATGTTTACTTTTATATACCTATGACCTTGTAATACTACTTTGTCTTTTCTTCCATCTACCAGCTGCAGATACCCAGTCTGCAGCTGTCCACCATGAAAAAGCAGTGTTAATTTCCATAAAGTATGCTATGTGAGTCCAACTTTGCCATTGACAATGAGTCTGGGAATAGGAGGATTGTGTCTCTACCTGACTACCTAACATTAGACAAAGCTCCTGAGGTCATTAGATTGTCAAAGAGCCTGGGAAGGAAATTTCATGCCAATCTCAATCTTTTCCTGTAAGAAATCCTCTAGGGCACCAATCTACAAAGTAATAATTAAATTTACTTCTAACCCACCAATGGTTTGTGTCCCTGTAAGACTTCCAAGTGCCCAAATCACCTTCAAAATGAGGGGCATGAGCTTCTAGAATACAAATAAGAATGTTAGATTTAAAAATCTCTTACAATGTTACCATCTGAGGGAACAGAAATTAAGGTCAGTAAGGCAATTTTTTCCTTTAGACAGTTGTACTTTCCAAGTCTGATCTACAGCTGATACACATGGGCTAGAATCTTGCTATAGATGGGCTACACATAAAGGAGACTATACAAAGTGAGAGGTAATATTGTTACGGTTTGTATACAGGTGGCCCCCCACAAGCCTCCTGTAGTCATGGAAATGGCTGAATCTGGAATTTGTGACTGATTCATTGCCTAGCACTGGGCTTAGTGCTGGGTTTAGTGCTTGGTTTAGCACTGGGATTAGTTTTGGGGTTATCAGTGTGAGTGCTGCACCCACCCAGGGGTGGAGCCTGCATACCATATAAGGGAGGGAAGAATGCGTGCTCTCTCTCTTTTGCCACTCTTTTGCCCTGTTTTGTTCTTGCCACTTGTGAGCTGCCTTGAACAGCTGCCCCCTCAGCCACATCACCCTGCTTTGGAGCCAGCTGAATATGAACTGAAACCTCCAAACTGTAAGAAATAAACCTTTCCTTCCTTAATTTTGGGTGTTGGGTATTTTGTGTCAGCAACAAAAAAAAGGTAACCAAGACAAATATTAAACTTAAATTGTTCTTGTAAATGCATAAAAAATATGAGGGCCAGGCAGGAGAGTATGCACAGGATTATTGCTCTCTATATAATGGAAAATTTCTGGCAGCTTGTCCATCCAAGTTAGAGGTCTGAGCAGAGGTGGATTAGGATATAAGCCCAGTACACCTTTCCGTAAACCATAGGAATACATACTGTAGCTGTTAGAACAGTGAGCACTACAAGGAAAAATTCAAATCAGGTTATTGAACCAAACCCTGGCTGTTAAATAGATGGCAACCCTCATGAATGCTCCCTGTAGACCTTCTCAGGACAGCAGATGATGTGCGGTCAGGTTCATTGCTTGGAGGAGGGCTTGACATATCATGCAGGTGGTTGGCTTTTGGCCATTTAACAGATCTGATGGTAGTGACATCTGTCAATAATCTGTGGAAATATAAGGATGTTCTTGGCTCCAATTTAAGTGTTTCTGGGCCACTCCAAACACCTGTTTGGAGGTCATGCCAAGTTACAGGGATCAGGTACTTGAGAGAATGGTCAGATTCTTGTCCCCCATGTAACATGACTGAAGGCAAATCAGAATCGGGGGGGGGGTCAGAAAATTTCAAGCATATGAAACAAAATTTAAATACATTTGAGGAGAGTTCTGACCCTGTATTCCCCCTTGCTTTTATTTAGCTAGTTGATTTTTTAATTTAAAATGACTGTACTCAGTTATTGCTCAATATTTTTGATTAGAGGGTGTCTTTGTAACATGCTTCATATTCCAGTTATCAGGAAAACTCTGAAAAACTTTATTAATATAAGCAGGACCAATATCAGGTTGTATTGTTTGTGACACCTCTAAGCCAGCAAAAGCTGGTGCACAGTGCTGTGTGACATCTTTGCTTTGTTACCTGAATGATAGTATGGAAGGTATCTATAGAGGCAAGAGTTTATTTAAGTTTGTTGAACAAGGTTATATGGTTAATATTTATTTGACATAACTGACTGGTTTTGTTACCCTTAGGATAGCAGTTCTGTCGAGTAATAGACCTAGGAACGAACTGAAAGGTAAGACATGACCTCATTGTCTAGCTTGCACTCTGATAAATTTAAATTCCTTTTGCAGAGATTTATAAATATGATGAAAAAATATATGGAATTGTTTCAATGTATTAAAAATGGAAACTAGACTTACAAGAGCGTCTGCATTGTAATCACTTGATGACAATGAACCTGGGAGGTTAGAATAGGTTGTAATATGATCAGCAAAGGATGGAGCAGCTTTACTGAATATAGCCTTTAGCAGATTTAAAATTACTTGTAATAGTGTGGGCTTGAGGTGACCAAACTGAAGTTGTTCTTTTACCAATGTTAAAAAAATCTTTAACTTTTCTTGCATATGTGTACCAATGCCCTCTATCACAAGTCCGACTGCAGCTTTACTTTGTTTAACTGAAGGTGCAATAAGCAGTGTTACAATGCCTGTTCATCTATCATGGATGACATAGGGGAGTGGCAGTGACTGGGAGAGCCTGAGTCTATCAAAGCTGAGGAGTCAGTCTGAAAAACCAAGCAGGCTTCCATGACTGCTTGTTTACCACAGTGACATCAGCTCTCATATCCACCAATAAAGTAAGAGTTTTTCTATTTAACTTATTAGTACCTGTAAGTTTATGAACTGAAATACCCTGAGAAAAATAAAGTTCATTGCTTAAAGGCTCCTTTTTAACAGGTTCACACGCAGGGTAAAGGGCAGGAGTGGTAATTTCAGTGAGAATTAAAATTGGCTTTTCTCCTCCCAATTAATGAATGTAAGAAGCCATGTGTAAATCTAATTCTGGTTTGTCTGGTGGATTGTCTGACTGGACCTGGAATCAACTGGCTTCATTGTTTCTGACACATTGGCATACAGACTGGGGTCTCTTATTTTTACTGAGGTCCTTTGGGCATATGATTTGCTTTTCTGCAGGGGTGCAGTTTTTATGAAATTTAGCTTTACAATGTTTCTTCCAATGTAACCCTTTCATGCAATGTGGACACAAATTAGGCACAGCTTGACTGGCCAAAGGAACTGGTGCCTTCAGAAGCACTGTGCAGTGTTGGCTAGTATGACCTCATTTGCCACAATTCAAACATTTAATCAGATGGAATTTATTGCCAAGGTTTTGCCATGAGCATATAGGAATGGGTAGTGGATCTAAAATTTTGGCAGGCATGCAGGTAAACCAATAGATCCTTAGTGTGAACTATGGAAGTTATTAGAATTCCAGAGAGTAAATTCCAATCTACCACCTCCAGTGCAACCCACAGGGAGGAAAAAGGCACTAAGACATATTCACAGTTATGGGAAGCCCACACCCAGGGCTTCATCTAGAATTTATTAACTCATGAAGAAAGGAGTGGCTCAAAGATGAGTGATGGTGACAGTGGTGGGAATTACATGACACTCTGAGCTACACTTAGCTAGGAGACCAGAAACAACCTCTGTAATATGCAAAGAGAAGGGTATGCAGAAAGATCAATCTGCATAACTTGATTGGGGTAGCATTTAAATGCTCCAGTTTCTGATATATAAACTTTGGGCCCTGGGAAATCATAGCCTCTCATTTTTAGGCTTCGATCCAGTTGACAATCCTGGAGCTGTGTGGCTCTACCATCCTGCTGGGCTCAACCATTTACAGGGAGACACAAGGTGAAGAAACAGGAGACTGTCAGTTGGCATCAAAGATTACACATCAGTACCTCAGCTAGCCCTATTTACATTGCTTAAAGCCAATTAAAGGGTGGAGGAAGTAGCTTAGACAGCTGTGTACCTATCAGTACATGAAGATAGGGTGCCATTTAACTAATGTGGAGGTAAATGTTCTGCATTCAGGAGAGCCATCCAAATGGTTTTCCACACCCTGAGTGTCCACAAGAATAGGAAGAGAAGAGAATGTGTGGAAACCCCAGAAGGGACAGCCATGATTCAGTACCGGTGCCACTCTGCAGCATGGAGTGGAGATGATGATTTTCTCAGGAGTCCAGTGACAGTTGGCTGATCTCATGCCGTTTGCCTTCAGACTGGTACCTTAAGATTTGGGGGACTGTGGTAGAGACTACAAAGAATACTGCAGGTGGCAGGGCTATTAGGTGGACAGAAGGATCCAGTCAGAATGATTCTCTGATGGAGACACTGGACAGGAGTTGGTCCCACTGTTGGGAGCTCAAAGAGACACATTATCCACTGAGAAGGAGTTCGAAGTGCGTCCCTGGCAGCAATGGGAAGGGCATGAAAGCCCCACACATGTCTGTGATGCCAAACATTTTCATTTGCCCTGCCTGTCTATCCCACTGCACCCCAGTCAGAGAAGTAGAGCTTAAGAAGAAGGAGGGGGAAAATCTTGCAGGAACAAATGTGGTCTGCCTTCCCTGCTGTGTCCCTTAAGCCACCACAGACGGAGGGCAAGGTATTCAATAACTGAGTATAAGGTGGAGTTAGAACTAG
>RJWT010039818.1:0-12603 GCA_004365215.1 Cuniculus paca | reverse complement strand
CACTTGATGGTCCCCCTCTGCCGCTGTTCCTGAGACCATGGTCCTTTTTATGTCTCTCCAGAATGTCCTTTAGTATTCTTTGTAGGGTTGGTTTGGTGGTCATGAATTCCTTGAGTTGTTCTTTGTCATGGAAGTATCTTGTTTCTCCATTAATTTTGAAAGAAAGTTTTGCAGGGTACATCAATCTGGGTTGGAAGTTATTTTCTTTTAGGACTTGCATTATTTCACTCCAGCCTTTTCTTGACTTGATGGTTTGTATTGAGAAGTCTGTCATGATTCTGATGGGTTTTCCTTTATAGACAATCTGTTTCTTTTCTCTAGCAGCTTTTAATATTCTGTTCTTGTGTTGAATTTCTGGGATCTTGATTATTACATGTCTAGGTGTAGATTTGTTTTGGTTATGTCTAGCTGGAATTCTATATGCCTCACTTATTTGAATGTCACTTTCTTTTCCCATGCTTCAGAAGTTCTCAGATATTATTTCTGTAAATAGACTCCTAAGGTCATTTTTCTTGACCCCTGCTTTTTCATTCACATCTTTTATTCTTATGTGTCTTTGCATTGTCTTGCAGCCATCGAATTATTGCTTCCTGAGTCCTTGTTATTTTTAAGAGATCTTTCCTTTTGCAATCATCAGCTGCAAACCTGTCTTCAAGGTTTGAAAGTCTATCTTCAGTTTCTTTCAAATGGTTTTGCCAGCTTTCAATGGAGTTTTTAATTTCTGGATATCTCTTTGAATCTGTTTCATGCATTCTAAATCTCTCCTATATTGTTCATTCATGGCTTCCCTCATTTTCCTTTGCTCCTCTATTTTTTTATTTGTGTCTTCTTTAGAGGTGCTTAGCAATTCTTTTATTATGTTTTTCATTTCTTCTTTCACCTGGGATAGTATTTCTGTTCTAATTTCTTTTATAGCTTCATGAAGTTATTTCTTCTTTTCAGTTGACATCACTTCAGACATTTCAGGTGTGTGACTCCCAATCTCTTCTGTGTTTACCTCTCCTGGACTTGCGCTGCTTGGGTTGAATGCCAAAGACTGCCTTTTCCTTATTTGTCTTGATATATTCCTGGGTTGTTCCCTACATGTGGGTAGTGGGGTCCCAGGCACTTCCCACATTGACTACAATTTTTCTGAAGTCAGACTGTTTGGTTTTTCTAGCCAGTGCTGGTTACAGGTATCTGATGGTGGTCCTTCTGTGTGTGGGTCAAGGCTGTCTGTGGATCTTTATCCAGCCTGGACTGGCTCCCCTATAGCTGGTGGAGTATGTGCAGGGACAGGGCCTCCCATGCTTCTGGACTGAGCTGGGTATGGCCCACAATGGCCCTTGGGGTGTGTACAGGGGCAGAGCTGGCCAGGGCCTGCAGAGCTGAGCTGGCAGTGAGCCTACGTGATTGCCTCTGGAATGTGTCTGGGGACAGGACTCAGTCCAAGCAATTTCCACGGTTCTGCACCTAACTAGGAGCTGCTGGAGGAAGCTGGCAGCAGTTCTGGTTCCAGGCTTATCCTGCCTGACTCCCAAGTGGCTCCCAGCCAATCGCTCTCTCCCCCAGTAGGACTGAGTCGTCTGCACTCACTGCCAGCCAGAGCAGTCTTCCACATTCACCACTCTCTTCCATTGTTGCATCTCTGCAGAGGCCTCTGGGGTTGCCCACAGCCACCATTATCATGACCATGTGTCCCCAGCTTCCAACAACTCTTCACACATGGTGAGTCTGGCTCCAGGCTAAAGTGCTGCCAACTACCACCTTCTTCTTTGTTTAAATTTTTCCTTTTGCTCTCTCTGTGAGCTTCAATTTACATTTTAGATTCTTCCTGGGTCCAGGGAACCCACTTCCTTCCTTCTTCCCCATGATGCTATATTCCAGCATCTGGACTGTGTCTCAGAAAGACTGTTTACTCTGCTACTTACTGTTCTGCCATATTCCTGGAAGTCCCAAGTCCTGGATGTTTTGATGGAAAAATTTTTACAGGGTTTTCAAATTGTCTTTGATCACATCCACTACTGTTTTTTGTGCATGCATGTGTGTATAGATCCTTTTCATTTCAGTGTTCATCTTCCACATTTTTTTACATTAACTTCCTGAAGTATAATTTACTTCAATAGAAATCCACATATTTGAAACTATAATTCTGTAGTTTAACCAAATATATACACATGCAGTCATAAAAATAACAAATCAAGATTTAGAATACTTATCACCCAAAAAGTTGCTTCATCTCTTTGAATCTCTTCTCTCCTTATTGTAGCTCCTTGCTACAAATGGTCTACTTTCACTATAGTTTTGCTTTTCAAGAATTTCACAAAGCTGGGTGTGGTGGCACACTCCTGTGATCTCTGCTCTGCAGAGACTGAGGCAGGAGGATTTTGGGTTCCAGGCCAGCTTGAGCTACATATTGAGGCCAGCCAGGATTACATAATAAGACTCTCAAAAATAACAAATTCAAAGAGAATATCATGTAAATAGGTTCCTTCAATTATCACAGTGACATTGTCAATAGTTTTAATTTTGGCCATTCTGATAGGTATGCTGTGATATCTCATTTTGGTTTTGATTTATATTTTTCTTATGACTGATTATGTGAATATTTAAAAGCATATTAGCAATTCACTTCCCTGAAGTAGAGTATATACTAACCTTTTGCCCATATTTGAATTGAGTCATTTCTCCTCTTATTACTGACTAGTAAACATTTGGTTTTCTAGAACTATTCTGAAAAATCCCTGATAGAGGTTTGCAAGTATTTCTTCTAGTCAGTGACTTGACTTTTCATTTTACTAGTAATGTCTTTCCAAAAAAGTTTTTAATGTTTTTTGTTTTTTACACTTTTGAGACAGGATTTTGCTATGAAGTTCAGGCTGACCTTGAACTCATTTCATAGCTCAAGCTGGCCTCTTAACTCATGGCAATCCTCTTGCCTCAGCCTCCCAAGTGCTGGGATTACAGGCATGCACCATCACACCTGGTTTAAAAGTCTTTAATTTTGAGAAAACCCAAAATTATCAGTTTTTATGATGTATATTTTTGTTACAAGGGTTTTCTTGTAATAGTTTTAGTACTTGCACTTGATCCATTCTCAACTGAGTTTACTTTCTTAATGTTATGTAAGTTAAGGACAAAAGTTTATTTTCCATTTTTCCAAAAACTACTTACTAAATAGTTTATAGTATTCTGTTCTTTACTGAACATATATTGTAAATCCATTGGGCATATTTGTGTATGCCTCTTTAGGGACTCTAAACTGTTTTTCACTGATTTATATATCTATTATTATAGCCATACTACACTATCTTCATGACTTTATACTAAGCTTTGGAATTAGGGTCAGCCCACTAATTTTTTCTCCAGTATTGTGTTCAATATTCTAGGTCTTTTCTTTTGCTATGAAAACTTTCCATACTAAAAATAACTTGCTGGGATTATGATAGCGACTGTATTCAATCTATAAATCAAGTTGGGAAGAATTAATATCTTAACATTATTGAGTCTTTTTTATCCATGGGTGCACATATATCACTGCGGTAAGATGATTTCATTTCTTCTGGGAATATGCCCAGCAGTGGAATAGCTGGGTTAAATGGGACTTGCAGTCCTAGCTTTTTGAGAAACCTCCAGACTGACCTCCACAGTGGTTGCACGATACTTTTATACAATGGAGTACTGTTCAGCTATAAAAAATGATCACATTGAGGCTTTTATAGGTAAATGGATGCAACTTGAGACCATACTCATAAGTGAAATAAACCAAACCCACATGTGTAAACACCGCATTGTCTCCCTAGTGTAAGAAACTGAAAGACTCAGTAAGATAGAAAATTCCCGATAAATATGGAAAAAAGGTTCTGAAGTCCAACAGTGCTTTTATTCTTTGATTTGATTGGTTTAAATCCCTTTCCTACAATTTGATTGCAATATGTGAGAAAATAGGAGCAGCTCTTTTGAAAAATGGGACACTACGGTAGCCATCGCTGGTTTCTTGTTGGCTAACGTGATTGCCTGTAGTGCTCTTTTGTTTTTATCTGTTTATGTATTGCTTTGTTTTGTTTGAGTTTATTGTCTGTAAATATATGAACAACCATTTTGAGGAAAGCAAGAGACACTGGGGTAACCATAGTTAATCTCCTGTTGTTATGTTTTGAAGACCTGTGTAGCTTTCTGTGTTCTGTTTTGAAATGCTATATTGTGTTTGACTCTATTCTGTTTTCTTTTTTTTGTTTGTTTGTTTGTTTTGTTTTGTTCTGTTTTGTTTTGTTTTCTTCTATTCTCTTTAAAAATTAAAAAAAACATTATTGAGTCTTCCAGTTAATGAACATGACATAGCTTCCCAATTATTTAACTCTTAATCTTTTTTCAGCAATATTTTATAAGGCTCAATTTAGAGTATTGCACATACTTTGTTTAACTTATCCCTTATTACTACATATTTTGATGCTAATGTAAATGTTTCCTTCTTGAAATTTCTACTTATAATTGATCCTGCTAAAAGTTTTAATTCGTTAATTAAAAGCTGCATATATATATATATATATATATATATATATATAGTCCTTCATTATTACAATGACTAGAATTCATAGTATAATATTTAGAAAAAGTGTTGAGAGTGAACATTTCAACCTTGTTTCTGACTTTAAGAGTGAGCACATTCAATCTTTCACTTTTAAGAGTGATATTAGTTGTAGGTTTTTTGTAAATTCCTTTTACAGCAATAAGGAATTCCCTTATAGTCCTAGTTGTTGAGAATTTTTTTTCTATCAATACATGTTGAATATTATCAAATTTTTTATATGAATTGAGGAAATCTTAGAATTTTTCTTTTTTAGTCCATTATGATTAATTATATTGCTTGATTTTTTTTAACTTGCCCCATTAGGAGCCAGAAGGAAAAAAAATTAAGTCACTAATTGTTACATACATAGATTCTATTTCCACATTGATCTGATTGAGCAGTCTCCCCTTTTCCCTTGAAAATACAAATCTTGTTTTTTATTACCGTGGAATGTCTAGCTTTTAACATGACCTCAGGCTCAGACTACATGCTCCATAACCTGGTATTGAATGAAATTGAATGGAATATTACTGGTTCTTGATAGTAGACCTATGAAAGCACCTTATAGCTCTCAACTCTCCAGAAGTATGATAAACGATCTCTTCTTTAGGAAATGTCCTACTACTCATCATAGCAGAAATGCAAGCTTGGAGACAAAAGAATGGTATTGAGTTTACTAACAATTGGGTAAAATTCTCAAATTATTATGAAGTTATGCTGAAAGTGTGAGGGAAAGAAGCACAAACTAGTAGCTAGGAACTTCTTTCTCAAGTTCACATCCCTTTAGGAAGTTAATCCTGTAGTCATTTCTGCATTGAATTATGGCTAAAGATTCTCAAAGTATAAGGGAGTATTATTATATTTACTTTCTAAAGATCTTCAGACAAAAGGATCAATATCTGCCACAGCCTGATTTCTTGGATGCAACTTAAATATAAAGCATTTTATGCAAGCAGAATCTGTCTACATGCAGTAGGTCTTCATGAAGTACAATGCTAACATTAAACACCATGAATTATTTGTAGGCTTAAAGAGAATAAATAACTGACATTTTGTTTGTTCCAGCAATTGCTCCACACATTTTTTTCATGATTTGGAAAATGTTAACAGCAGAAAATAATTTAGAGGTCATTTAAGACTTTTATGTATTTCAGTTTTTGATAGAACTCTCAACAAATTTGACCTTAGGCACATTGTAAAGCAGGTTATGATATCATCTTGATATGGTGGATATTTTTAATGATATGGTGAGCGGTGTTGAAATTTCAAACTAATTAGTTGCATCTTATTTTGCGGTTTGCCTTGAGCGTCCTTGTTTGCAGGTTGAACTTTTTTTTTTAACTTTTCTGATCTTGTCACATCTGAAATAGCAACAAAATAGTATTCCCACACCTGGCTCTTCTCTCTCTTTTCAATCCATTAGTGCCTTCCTCAACATGAGAACATTAATTTGGACTGTGCAGTATAAAAAATTTTCAGGATAATTGATTTTGATTTTCTTTAAAAATTTTTTATGCTGTATGTTTTTCATGATCTTCACTGCTATGATTTTTTTTCTCATGTAAGATTTCAGGTGATATGTTTGATTTCAGTTAATTGAATTGTGCTCGGCAGCAAATGCAAGGCATTTTGTGGTTTTTTTTCTTTCAAATTTCTTTCAGATAAAGTATGTGTAAATGGATGAAATGAATAGTTAGTTCTGCTGCTTAGAATGACTATAAGGAAGCATTATTATGTGGATTCCTTATAAAACCATATATATATATATATATATACATATATCAAAAAAACCTTTCATTTTAAGCAGCCTCATGTAAAGCAAGCAAGTGCTTAAAGTATGTAAGGTCTGGGCATCTTTGAATCTGTCAGCATTAGAATGAATTGCGGAGTTAAGGTTTAGTAGTACACCCTATGGAGATCACTGAATCCTCTTAATTTAACTCCAGTAGTTCAACACACAATAGATAGTAAGAATTGCAGAATTTAGGGGAGATGTCCAAGAAAGTGGCTCAGTTTGTTTCCTCATGTTAGATGGAAGAGATAGCAAGAAAAGTGAATTTTTCAGAAAAAAAAAAAACTGAAAGGTAAATTGTATTGAAAAGGAAAAATTTAGACTGCATTACCTCTTCGCAGATCACGAAGAGTGATTATATTAGAATAAGAGAACATTATACACCTAACCTCAATCCAGGTAAAAAAGCCAAAACTTCCCGAGGATATTTTTCTGGTGAGACTGTCACCATTCACATACCTATGCAAACCACTGAGTCCTATGTCCTCATCTGTGCTAAAGAATTCTTAGGGAGCAAGGGTCTTGTCTGTGTGTCCTGAGGTTGGGCCACCTTTGGGAACAAATGGAGAGTGTTGCTTGAATTCTCCCAGGGAAAAGGATGTGTCTTTGGAAGGAGGTCTGGAACAGAGGGAGGGCCTTAAAGAGAACGTGCGGGTGACAACAGGAGAGACCTGATCCAATGCCACAGCAGCTGTGTTCCCCTGTAATGCTCTGCAGTGCTTCAGAAGAAGCAGCTCTGTGAGATGTAGGGTGGGCAAAAGGAATAAAGCTTAGCTGTGCAGCCAGTACTGGCTTAGGAGTGTTTGTAGGATGCCAGTTACCTAGTTCAAAGCTGATCCCACATTTCCACGAACAGTTAAAAAGTACTTTCCTCCTTGGTACCGGTTTTCTGTAGTGGTCTATTTTCTGTTGCTAGAGCAAAATAGCAAAGGCTGGGTAATTTATAACAAAAAGAGATTTACTTAGCTTGCAACTGAAATTTTGAGAGCATGAATACGAGCATTTGCTTTGCTCTGGTGAGGGACTCATGGTAGATGTCATTACAATAGCAGAAACACAAGAAGTCACTTGGAAAGATAGGAAGTCAGGAGGGAGTTAGGGACTAGGCTGTTCTTTTATAACAATTTATGCACTGTGCAATAATAAAATTAATCCCTCCCAAGGGCCATACTCCCAATGACCTAATTACCTCCCACCATGCCTCAGGGGGCAGGGAGGGAAGGACGGGGGAGGGGATGAAAAAATAATTAACATACGTTGTGCACATGTACCAGCTCCTCACAATGGATGTAATCACTGTGCACAGCAATCATACTAATAAAAATGAAAATTTGACAAAATACTATCACACTAGAGGCTTCTAGCATATTGACCTTTCAGGGCCAAACCATATCACAGATGTTACAACACCTAGTTGGATTAAATTAAACAGTGATTAAGTACAGTTAGACAGTTCATATTTATGCCAAGGTACTTTGTCTTCCATTTTGCTTTAAACATATAATTATTGTAAACACCTGTTCTTTAAAACAAATATGTTTGTGGAGAAAAATGATACTAGCTGTTTTGGTTACTTTTCTCTCGTTGCTGAGACAAACACCCGACACCAAAGTGAAGCAAGGAAAGGTTTATTTAGCTTACAGTTTCTGTGGATTTCAGTCCATAATCAGCTGGCTCCAAGACAGGGTGGCATGGCACTGGGGCAACACTTCAAGGCAGCAGCCAGAGCAAAAGGGAACAGCCGTTCATGGCGGCTGCAAGAGGCAAGAGCAAACCTCACCAAAAGGAAAAACACACCCCCATTCCGACCTTACATTGTACGTCGGCTCCACCCCTGGGCAGGTGCAGAACTCATACCGCCAATCCCAGCGCTAGACAACGAGTCAATCACAAGTTCTAGATTCAGCCACTTCTATGACTACATGAGGCTTGGAGGGGCCATCTATATACAAACCGTAACACTAGCTGTATTGCAAATCTTATCCCATTCTTGAAGACGGAGGACCTATCTTCTCTGCCTTCTCTTCACATCCTGACTAGCATTCTAGGGCCGCAGGTTAATTTTCATGGTCTTAAGGAGAAGATAAACAATCTTTAAAAGCAGTATTAGTTAGCTTTGCATTACTGTAATGAAATACCTAAGGCAACTCACTTCATAATGAGAAGAAAAGTTTAGCTCACAGTTTGGAAACTCAGAGCACAAGTTCTGGCAGCCCCACTGTTTTATCCACTGATGAATGTAGCAGAAGGGAGCACACCACTTGTAAGTGTGATGTAAAACACTACAGCACCCTCCCAATCTTTTTTGAGTGTGTGAGTGATTAAATAATGTGAAGTCTGTCTACTCTTACTAGCAGAGACTTTCATGGAAGGTGACTGAGTTCAACCAAATCTTTTCCTAAACACTATTAAGATCCATCTTGAATTTTGAACTCTGTATTGATCTGCCATTTTGAAATATTTCTAACCTAGTTTTATCATTTCTAGTTTTCATTGTTTGATCCAACAACACACATAAATATTACAGGAGAAGTGATCCAATCTTTTTAATATAAACTGATATTAAAGTTTTTGTACTTACATGATTCTTTTATAATATTCTCATCTCTAGACTAATAACTCTTGAGGGCAGATGTTAAACCTAATTAAATGTTCAGAAAAGCAAAATGTTACTCCTATAAACAACTAGAACTACATAAATATGACCAGTTTTTTAAGAAAGAGATGATGGAGTGAATTTGTATTTCATTTCAAAATATTTAGGTTACGCTCTATCAATTCAAGTGAAAATATCATGTTTTACTCTGTAATTATATATGACATTTTCTTCAGGTTTTTTTCTTATGACAAAGGCTCTGATCCTACCATGATAATAAATGCTAACTAAGCCACCATAATTGGAATCTCCACTTATCAGTGATTCGGGTCATTATATGTTTCAGATGAGCAACGCATAATTATGAACTTGATTATCCTTTCCCCTCTTCAATTTGAGACATTTAAGTACTGCTCCTACAGATTTACTTAATTAAATTAGTATTTGAAGTAGAGAATTTTGTGTTGCAACCTATGTGCGGTTTGAGTCACCAATGAGGGGGTGTCTTTAGCTTCCCTTCTGCCTATCAGAGACGTAAACACCTATGAGTTGGAAACATAACAAGTACTTTCAGGAAAATTTGAACTTGAGTTTGTGTGAAGATGTTTATATTTTTGATCTAAGAAATGAATAATTTTGCAAACTCAGTAAAAGAAACCTTGCAATAAGTATTTAACCTTTAATCAAGGTTAAGTTACACTTAATTGAATTTTCCTTCATAAAAAAATTTCAAATTAAATCTACTCTTGATAGTTTTTAGTTACATTTCTGAAAAAGTAAAAACCCCTAATAATTCAAATATAGAGCAAATTCTTTTTAAAACAGGTATTAGAAAATGGAACTGATATTATAAAATAAGTTTGCTGATATCAGAAAGTTAAACTGAAGTTATCTTGTAGAGCACCTGACTCAAAGATACGTGGCTTTTGTAACTTTCTGAAGGTAAATGCTGAGCATGGAGCTGAATGAATTGTCCCGTGATGTATCCAGATCTGTGATGTGAAAGGCTGAGGTGAAACAGAGTTCTAAAACACTGTAATGACACACAGGTTTCCATTCAGGGTTTGCCTTATTTCATCCATGGATAACCTCCGGTTTCAAGGCAAAAGCTTCAAGCTGCAAACTATGAACGCCTCCAAAACATGCTCCATTTAGAGCTGAAGATGGGGATTTGGGAGCAATTTTCAAAGAAAGATTCTTGCCCGACATATTAGGAGACCCTGTGACTGGTTCTTAAACAGCCATCCGCCAGCAGGCACGGCCAAATATATTTGATAGATGTTGTTCCCAGGTTTCAGGGAACCACATAAAGCAAAAAGACTGGATACTAAATCACAGAAGTATGAGTTTAAATTGGAAACATGCATTTTTGTCATCGCTGTTCAATGCAATGCAAAGCAGTAAAAATTTCACATTTGTTGGAAGTAGGTCGAAATTTGAAAAGTCATATTCACTCCGGAATTAAGGACCACTTCATGGTTTGAATCATATCCCTGCAGAGCATAAAACCAGGTGAAAGTGGCTAGCTAATCATCATCAGGAGGGTAATTTAAACCAAGATTCATGGTCCAGCCTTCTTGTTGATGATGATAGTACACGATTGTGTCAAAAGCATTTAAAGAGTCACCATAAAAGGCAGAATCAAATAATAAAAACAAAAGCAATAATAACGAGAGGAGAAGGAGGACGAGAAAAAATGGGAGGAGGAAGAAGAGCAAGAGTTCTATCAAGTGAAGTTTTAAAAAAAATTTTCTATTGTCACTTGTTTGGAGGAATCTGAGAAATCTGAGACCCTTCAATTTATTTTCTGGCAATTTTGTTGAGAACACAGAAGTGGTGTGTATATATTATTTCAGTCTTACAGGTAAAGTGCTTTAATCAGTGGGACTGCCATGGGGGCCGATCTGAAGGTAAGGGATGATAGAAAAGGGAATCTTTCTCTGAATAAAACCTGCTTATTTTGCAGATCCATAATAAGATGCATGGGAAGGAAGACTGAGAGATTAGGAATGTGGAAACAATTAAAAGGTTACTGCTGCTTCTCGCTTGTCCTACTGACACTCCATTTTATGTGAATAATAATAGGTGCTATATGTTGTGTGCTTACTTGGAATTTAACAGTTTAAATGAATAATTATCAAAATATGCCTGTGAGATAGAGGTGTGACTGCCATTTCTCAAATTAGCTCAGGTCACCTTGATGGAGCAGATCAGAAATTTAAAGCAGTTCGTCTTCAAAGGCTTCTAAAATGATCAAAGTTCCTCTTTCAGAAGGCTGCTGGGGGTTTAAATGAGACATAACACATGAAGTATAGCAAGCTTTGTTGAGACAGTTCTAGCTCTATAGCTCGAGGTCTGTAAAGGATCCCTTATTTTATTCTGGTAATCATTGAAATGCCTTCTTGTTCTGCCCCTCTACACCGTGACTACCGCTCTTGATTACCTCTAACACTAATTGGTAATAGTAATCATTCTGGTTACCCAGGATCAGACTGTGGGACGGTCCCTCCCACCATCTCAGAGGTACGAGGGTCTGTTAAACAGCAGTACATGTGAAGGGGCCAGGCTGACAGGTGATTCACGTTACAGTCATTTACCATTTCCTGATTCTCTTTGCACTTGCCGTGGCCACAGAAGCCACATGTGAGGCCATGTGAAGGAGCCTTTCTGTACTCCTTCTACTGCACACCAGATATGCCTTCCTCATGGGTTGCTCTGGGCCAGGATTCTCCTGTGGGCAGGACATAGACCAGCTGTGTCCACTTTACACTGGACCCCAGAGCCTGCAAACAACTATGCTAGGAGGACGCTAAGCGCAAGCCAGACCTGGATTTGAATTTAATAGCTCCAGAGAGAAATAAGGCATGTATTTGTGATATTTTATTAATAGTGTGCTAATTATAGTTAGTAAGAAGATGAACACTGAATAATGAAAAAAAATAGAAACTACCTTATATTGCCTTAGATTGCCCCATGGATATGAATGGTTTGGTCCATTCCCTATAACTATGTAACAATCCATCCTAACCCTTAGTAGCTTACAACAGTGATTTCTTATTTCTCAAAAGTCTGTGTATTAATCAAATGTTCCATTTCCTGGGGCAGGTGGGTCACTGTGTGCCTGCATCCAACACCAGGCTCTGCACAGCAGGCATGGCCAGACCTCTCTCTCCACCTGGTGTTTTCTCCCAGGCTCCCTCGCTAGGTGGGGTTCTCCAGGCCACCTTCCAGGAGAGGGCAAACAAGCGGTAAGCCCCCAGGGCCTGACAGAAACTGCACAGCATCATTTCTGTGGTGTTCTGTGGGCCCAAGGCAGTCACCAGAAAGTGATTCAAGAGGAAGGCGGACAGATTTACTTTGCAAGTGACAAAAGAATTGCTGTGTTTATCTTCGAAACCAGTCCTAACATGAATTGCAGAATACACACGGTACAGAAGGTGTACCGTTTGTGACGCAGATGCTAGACTTCCCTACCTAAAGTGAGGTCCACCTGTTAAAGATCATTCAGTGCGGTTCTCCAGAGGGGTAATTTGGAAGCATTTCTAGCACAAAGATGTTGAATGTTTTGCTTGTCCAAAGATTCAAAAATTTGGCTCACCAGGGCATCTTGTGTTTGAAGTAGCCGTATGGAATCATTCATTTATTCATAGGTCACACATTTGTTAT
>RJWT010039817.1:0-12599 GCA_004365215.1 Cuniculus paca | reverse complement strand
GAATTCTCGCCACCAGTTAGATTCTTACCTAACTTACCACATGTTGGCTAGTATTTCAGATTTCATCACACTAGTCTTGCTTGTCCAATATGTGTGCCCTAGTCAGCGTCTTACTGTGTGGCTGGCATCCCCCTCCCCCACTGCCTGATGTAACGGAAGGGGCCATCACCTGGATTCCTTCAGTGGAGTGGGTTGCTGAGTCCTAGATTCTTCCCTGACTGGTTGCCAGGTCTCCTGATGTACTTTGCAGTTTAAAGTGCAGACCATAGTTTATAAACCATTTAATTGGGTCCACCTTGAACAATTCTTGATTAGGATGACTTACTAATTTTGTAATGAGTTTCTTTTCAGGCTGACTCATTTACAGTTTGACTGGGTTACTACAAAGCTTGATTGTTCTTGTAGGAACTAGTTTGTCTTAAACTATTTCTCTTCCATTCATGAGGTAACCCAAAAGACAAATTTAGGTAAATATTGTTAATTAAGCAAAAAAATTTTTTTGGCCTTACCATTATAATGCCAATGAAAGAGCAGGGAACTTCTTTTAATGACATAAATAGAGAGTCTACTAAAGACTTTTGAACTCAATATGAATTACTTTTTATTCAATGCAACTAACTAAAACTTTCAAGTAAACTCTGAGTTTAAGGAACTGTGCCATTTGAGCTATATCTACCCTAATTTAAAATTTTTTAAAAATTTATGGGACCACCTAAAAACCAACATTCTTTAAATGAATAAGGCACTACTGAGATAAATGTCTACAGACTGCAGAATAAAAACCATTTGTTCTCAGGGAAAAAATAGCTGGGGGAACAGAGGCCAGGGAGGAGTTAAGAGAGATTACAACAATCAATTATTAATACGAATGAGCCAGGGTCATCTAATGCTATCACACTTTAACGTTCAAGTTCTCATTATTGGGATATACAGCAGTAAGCTACTGCAGCACTGCTTTCCTTGATTTGGCCAGAGATGTTAATTTCTGAGGAGCAGAAAGAGTGACAGTAGCTTCAGAGGAGCTGGGTCCTAAATGATTGAACTGTAATTATTCTGAAAGGGTTTTCATCATCATTACCCAACATTTTGCAAATGCAGCATGTTTGAAAATAAACTATGGCCCAACTAGCGTCACTTCATTTCAGATTTTAAACATGGAATCTCTGGTTTGCTGATATATTTTTGTGTATGCAAGCATAGAGGAACACAAATGTACTCAGTCAAGCATACATCATTTTAAAGTGGTTTCACCAATGTATTTGCATTGGTGCTGACTGGGTATTCCATATACACTGTTCTCTGACTGCAGCAAAAAGGGTGGAGGAGAGGATTCATTCACTCCTTGGTTCATTCATTCATTCTTACAACCTGTAATTGGTGAGCACCTGGCATTTTTTGGTACAGCAATAAGGAAGATCGATAATACCCTGCCCTGGAGGCTTTCTCTGTCTGCTGAGTTCTTCAGTGAGTGTTTGGAATCTCCACTTTATTTATACCCCAAAAGGATGGGCTAATTGTCTATTTACTAGTTTGCTTCAATTGCAAGGCTTTCAAGGCCACTAAGAGATGAAGCTGATTACATATCCCTATGATGCTTAAATTTAACTTCTCTGGTCTTTAACATCTCTCACCCTCCACCTAACTGAGGCTGAGTTGGTAGCACAAGTGGGCAGTGTCCAAAATCAATAGTATACCTTTCCATTTATGTAGAAAAAGAAAGCCAGGAGCACTGTATCCTACCAGACAGATCGTTCAACGTGTCAGTTTTTACAGATATTTTTAATACACATTCTTTAATGCTTACTAGACAAGTTTTTGGTTTTTCTGTTATCTAAAACTAAGTATAAGACAATGGACTAAAAAGCTGATTAACTGTAGTGCTAGACAAAGAGTCATGAAGTAGTCCAGTGTGGGCTGACAATGCATTAATTACTAGAGTCATTCTGAGAAGGGCCATCTCACTGTGGGGCTGAGAACCTGCTATGTGACTGTAGAGAATGCAAATGTGAACTAGCAAGGTAGAACTGAAATACACCATGGCATTTTACTCGTAAAAGAAATGCACTGTGAGATGTGTAAAACAAGCAAACAAATGAGCAAAAAAACAAAAACACATTATCCCAGCAGTCTGTTTCCTAAAACTTCATTTTATCTTTGACTTCACACCACCCCCTTATTTCATCTCTTATCATATACCTGATTCTACTCTAATTTCAAAATATATCATGTTGTTATCCATTTCTTTCCATTTGTCGGCCATCACCTTTGTCTAGCTTGACTTGTTAATTAAATAGTATCCTACTGAGCATCCTGCCTTTCCTTTCCTTTTCCTACTGAGTTCTTAATACCAGTGTCCAGTTTCCTCTAATGTGAATGAGTTTAGGTTCTTCTCCTGCTTCACTTTTCCATTGTGAAATAATCCAGTTCCTGTAACACACAAGCAGGCACTGTGTGATAGAATTCTCAACTGAGCTTTCCAAACACAGCTCCTGTCATTGTCATTTACCTTTTTCTCCTTGTCTTCCAGTCACAGGGCCCTTCTTGCTGATCCTCTTATTCAGAAGATCTTTCGCATTTCAGAGTCTTCTTGCATTCGTCAGCCTGGAAACTTCTTTTATGCCTCATTCTAGCAGAGTTGTCCTCCAGCAATCACAGGCTAGGCTATTACAGTGCCTTCACAACACTTAGCTTGCTCAATAAATATATCCACATTAGTCCATTGTTTTTGTCTCTGAAGATTACAGACTTTGTGGAACCAAGGGTCCATATGCCTTATTTTCTGTCATATCCTCATTGCCTAGTGTGCATCACACAAAAGAATGCTGTATAATACTGGTGAAGAGATGAGTAAATAAAATCACAGAGTCAATCTTTTGACCAAAGATGGACATAACATACTATTGCTATTGATTTCTGTGGTTCTATTTAACTTGACAGTAGGCACTAATTTTTGTTCAGAAAGAAATTGTTAACATACATTAGACTTTTTTTTCCCTTAGTGTGTCAGGTTGGCAGGTTCTGTGTTAGGCTACAAAATTATTTGCTTTCAAATTCCATTAGAACCATTAAGGACAAGGATGTGCGATTCTGTATGTGAGAGAACTGAGCTTAGACAAGTGCAATAATTTGCTCAAAATCAACCAGATGGTAAATTTTAGAAATGAGTTCTCTCTTAATCTAATACATATAATTGGTTTGCAGATAGACTAAACCCTGAGACTCCATTCTAACTTTCGCTATTTAGTCTTCCTTGTTACTCTGTGCTGTTATTTGGCAAAAATCCTCTCAAAATGTGGCATCGAATAGTAATTGTTTTAAAGTTGCCTAGAAGAAGAGGGGAGAAACTGGAAAGAAAAATGGGTTCACTAACTCTAAGAAAACTATAAGTAGAACAGTCTTGCTTTTCCTATGTGGGTAATGAAGTTTCTGTTGAGCAGTATCCCTTTGGAAGAATTCACGAGACTGTGTTTGATCAGAAAGGAGACGAGGAGGAAGAACAGAAGGGTTGGCATCTTCCACTCGAGGTTAAAGGGCACGATGGGCTCCAACAGAAAGTTCGTGAAAGCTTTTTATGTGTTTAAATCCAGAAGAACACTTTGAGCTCTCTCCTGTTGTATTCATAATAGGGTGACAGAAACAAGAAAATGATGGACATTTACTAGCATTTATTATGTATTTAAACTGTTCTGATATTACCTCCTTCTGAGCAACATCAATAGGTTAATGCTATCATTACCACAGTTTCACAGGTTAAAAATGTTGTCACCAGGGAGCAAAATTAACAGCCCAAGGTAACTCAGCTTGCAGACGTTTGGATCTGGGTTTGAGGCGTGAAGGTATGTAATTTAAAAATGCTGGTCTTTCCGGGGTTATTTTTCTTTTTAATATTTCCAAATTACTTAAAATAACTCGATGTTTATGAGATATAGCATAATTTTGATTGTTTCTTTGCTTTTCTTTGAGCCTGAGTGTCTCCACATAGTTCTTACTGCCATTGAATTCACTATGTAGCTCTGGCTGGCCTCGAATTTGTGACAATTGCTCTGTTTCAGCCTCCTGAGTGAATGATATTCTGACACATGCATTCATTGTGTAATGATAAAATCAGAATATTTAGCTTCTCCATCTTCTCAAACATTCATCATTTCTTTGTGGTGAAAGCATTTAAAATCCCCTCTTCCAGTTATTTTGAAACGTAACATACAATATTATTAACTATAATCACCCTGCTGTGTAATAGGACACTAGAACATAATTGGTCATTTAGCTGTAACTTTGTACTCAATCTATTCTCATCCAACATCCTTGTTCTTCTGTTACATAAGCTTTTGTTTCTTGTTTAGATTTCACATGAGTGAGATTATGCAGTGTTTTCTTTCTGTGCTTAGATTATTTTATCTAAAATTATGTTCTTCTGTTTCATTCATATTTCTGCAAATGATAGGACTTGGTTCTTTGCTGCAGAAATACCCCATTATGCATAAAAACCAAGTTTTCTTCATCCATTCACTGATGAACACTTATGTGGATTACATATCTTGGCACCATTATGAATGGTAGCACAATAAACTTGACAGTACAAGTAATACTTTGACAATTTTGTTTCATTCCTTTGGGTATATCCTGTGTTGCATCATGGGACAGTTCTAATTAAAATTTTTGAGAAACCTCCACACTCTTTTCCTTAGTTGCTGCACCAATGTACATTCCTACCAACAATGTTTAATAGATTCCCTTTCTCCTTATTTTTGATGTCATTTATCTTTTTGACAGTAGTCGCAGAATATTTCTGATTAATATTATATATGTGGTTATGATATAGGGGAATGAAACTCCCAACCTACTATATGTCTGGTATGAGCTTGTGTTCTCCAAAATCGAAGAATGAATTTTAGGAACAACAGAGGTTAAGAGCAGAATATATTTACTGAGAGAAAGAAAGCTTCTGTCTGAGAGAGAGAGACAAAATGGGTCCTGAGTGGGTTGCCAAGGACTCTTTTCTAAGGACTTTTATAGAGTAAAACCACAAGGCAAGGCAGATCTGAGGTGGGTAAAACATAGGAACTCACAAGGTGGGGATGAGGTGGGACAGAACTATGGTCAACCAATAAGATTAATTGCTCAGATAAAATTGATTAAATCGGGACAAATGGGAAAATGAGTCATGTAGCAAGCTGGCATGCTTAAAGAATAGTGATTCTTCCTGTAGGGGGTTGGAATGGTGACTCCTGGTTTCCTCAGGATGATAGAGACCTATTTAGAATATCAGTCCTTAGGATGTGGGTGTATTTGTTAGACCTTTTGTCTTGAGACCTGGCCTACAGTGGGAGGTGTCTGTCTCCCCCAGAGTTCCAAGGTGTCTGGCCTTCTGCACTGGCTCCTTCAAGGACCTAGCCCTGTCTGACTGCTTACAATATTTCTATCTAACTCAGTTTCCTGTAACAGATATATATATATTAGCTTTCATGTCTAAAGAAATATTACTTCCTTTGGATAAAAGAAATTGAGAAAGAGTTTGGTGCTATAAAGTTATGATAAGTGAGCTAAAGCCACAATTCTGGGGAAACAAGACAACTGCAAACCCATAAACAGTACTAAAATGAATTGAAAAATCCATTCATGGACACAGAGTACTATATAGATTTTTGTTTGAAATCACATGCTTTTTCCATTCATAATCTTTCATCACTGTCATTATATACTTAGCACTTACACACTTATATAATAATGAAGATAACTAGAATATTTCATGTTGGATGTGTTCCCTCACCCTCAGTCAATCTTTCTCAGACTGAGAAATCTCAGTAGAGCTGTTTTGCAAATTATTAGCATTCTTATTTATCATTGAGAACTAGTAATATAGCAAGATTTAAGAAATTTTGAATTAAAATATACAAAATACCCTGGCACTTTACACTTTAACTGAGTATTATTTTAATATCACTTCATAAGTTTTATGAATACTTATCAGTCATTCAGACAATGTTTTATTCTCCTTTATATATTAAAATTGCTGTAAACTTTGTTGCTTTATATAATTTTTATAATGCCTGTATTTATTGGCTCTATAACATTTTACTGAATTTGTTCACTTACAATTTGTTTAACAATGTTAACCTTTTCTCTAATGGGGTACATATAATTTACTTTCTACATTTTCAAATTATGCTAATACAACATTTCATTTTTTGAGAATTTGCTGATATAGAATTTAAAAAATACCTGTTTTTCTTTTTCTTTCTTGGCCTCATCAGATACAACACAAAGTGAAAAATAACATACAAAGTTATAGAATTTATAGCTTTGACTGTAAGGAAAGCTGGACATTTCTCCACATGTTTATTTACCTGGTATCATTTTCTGTGCTTTATGTATTTTACCTTCTTTGCTAACATACTTACTGAAGTCTTGATTGTTTTAATATACATGGATGAATTTATTTGTTAATGTTATTGGTACCTTAGATATATATACATACTGATATGTATACATACATACTGATTGCATTCATCATAGGAAATTTATACCTGTACATGATATAACTTGATTCTTTTTTTTCACCATGCCCCTACCCTCCCTGCAACAGCTCTATCACTTCATTTGCAAAAGCTTTGATTCCATGGTTTTCTTATTTTCTCATTTTTTAAAATTTTTTCTCCTTTCCCCTTCTCCCTTCCCTAGCTCCCCTTCCCATTTGAATATTTTCTTCCTATTTCACAATATCTAGTATACATTTTGGTTCTTATTTACACTTTCACTTTCTCACACCAGAGAAACAATGTAATATTTAAACATGCATTTACCTAGAAATGTCTTAAGGGTATCCTTTATGGAAGAATAGTACTCCAGTGCGTAAAAAATCCACACCTTTATCCATTCTTCAGTTGACAGGCATTTGGGCTGCTTCCAAGATTTCGCTCTAATAAACTCTGCCACTGTAAACATGGGTGTGCATATATCACTGTGGTATGATGCTTTTAAATTTTTTGAGGCGATACTAAATAGAGGAATAGCTGAGTCAAGTGGAACCTCTAGTTTTAGATTTTTGAGGAATCGCCACACTGATTTCCACAATGGTTGCACCAGTCTACACTCCAATAGACACGTGGAGAAGGGTTCCTTTTTCTTCACAGCACCTCCAACATTTGTTACTGGTTGATTTTTGGATAAGAGCCATTCTTTCTGGAGTGAGATGGAATCTCCTTGGTGTTTAATTTGCATATCTCTTGAAAAATGATGTTGAATATTTTTTCCTATATTTGCCATTTGTACTTCTTCGTCTGAGGAGAGTCTATTCTTTTTAGATGTACATTTTTGGATTGGATCATTGTTTGTCCCTTTTGAGTTCTTTATATATTCTAAATATATGTAATAACCAAATTCAGCAGCATAGCTGGACACAAAGTCAACACTCAAAAAATCAATAACTTTCCTGTACACAAATCACAAATTCACTGAGAGAGAAATTAAAGAAACACACCTTTCACAACAGCATCAAAAAAAACAAAAAACTTAGGAATCAATCCAAAGAAGGAAGTAAAGGTGCTTATATTGAAAACTAGAGTACTCAGAAAAAAGGAATTGAAGAGCATATAAGAAAATGGAAAGATATTCCTTGTTCTTGTGTAGGAAGAAACAGTATAGTGAAAATGGACTGTACTTTCAAAATTATTATACATGTTAAATGCAACCCCAATTAAAATTCCAACATCATACCTCACAGAATTAGAGAACACAATCGTAAAATTCATTTGAAACCAGTATAAACCTAGAATAGCAAAAGCAATTCTGGGCAACAAAGGCAAGATGGGGCATCACAACCCCGATGTAAAATTACATTACAAAACTGCTGTGATAAAAATAACATCATATTGAAAAAATGAAATGAAACAAAACAAAATAGAAACAAACCTGAGGATCTGTGGAGCAGATTAGAAACAACTTCAAGCACACTCAACCATGTTATCTTTGTCAAAGAGGGCAAATACCTTCACTGGAGGAAAGATAATCTCTTTAATAATTGGTGTACAAAAACTAGTTTCCACATGCTGAAGATTAAACCTTGACCCATGCTCTTACCTTGCACTAAATTAAAATCAAAATGCCTCAAAGATCTGTATCAAAATAGAAACACTAATTCTTTTGGAAGGTATTATAGGTAGAACTCTTGAAGACACAGGGGTAGGCAAAGACCTTATGAACAGAACCCCAAGTGAACAGGAAATACTACAAAATATCAACAAATGCAATCCCATCTTATTAAAGAGTTTTTTACACAGCCAAAGAAATCACCAATCGAGTGAAGAGACAATCCATAGTGTGGGAAAAGATTTTCCCTGAATGAATTATTTTTATGTGTCAATACTTCGTTACCTTATTCATATGTTTTTCAACTCTATTTCTGAAATATTTGAAGTGTTAAAATAAAATTAGTTTATGTATTCTAATCTCTCATTTTCTTCATTTGTACTATTTTTCTATAGCTTAACATAGATAAACATATTTACCATAAATACTCTTTTGCACAATTCCTTCATTTCTTCTGGAAAATTAAAAACATGAATATCTAGAAATGTTAATGTAAGTTATATTATGCATTCTCTGTCTATCTCTCTGCTATGTAGTTCAGACTGTCCTTGAACTTACTGTGTAGCCCAGGCTGCCCTCAAACTCACAGTGATCCTCCTGCCTCAGTATCCCTAGTGTTGAGATTATAGACGTGAGCCACCATGTCTGGCTTGTTCTATTATGCCCCCCTTTTTCTCTGTCAAAGACAGACATTATTGAACTTTTTGTGGACATTTCCATCAATTGTCAACATTTTCTGAACTAATTACTGTCCTTCAATTAATTCACTCTGCATTGATCTCTAACAGGACACGAAATTACATCATGCCAGACCTGATGCTATGGTTATAGAAGCTACCCGATGCAGATTGTTTGTCTTTCCAAACTTGCATTTTCAAGTACAAGACCTTCACTTAATTACTTTCTTTCCTGCCTTTCTTAAGAGTTGCTTACCTTGTTTTCATCAGTCTTTATATAGTTCAATCTTTTTGTGTCGAGCTATCATTTTCTTCTACTCTGAAACACTCTACTTCTGCTCTACTTTAGTAACTGATAATTTGCATGTTCTCCCTTTAAGGAATAGATTCTAACCAACCCAAATATAGTTATTTGACAGAAAATATTGTATAACTGACATTTTAAAATTGATTTTAGAATTTAATTTTAGTTTTGCTTTTTAAGAGGTACACGTATGTGATTAATGTTAAGTATGCAACCTACTGTGTAAATACTAAACATGTAAAAATTCATATGTGCATCATGGGAGTCAGATTTGCTATGCATATTTTGTTTCAACTTAAAGAAATCTTTCCAAATGCTTTTATTCGCATAGTATTTTATATCTGTCAAATAGGTTATTAGTATCAAAATTCCGCAGAAGAGGAAAGTGTGGTTCAGAAAGATTAAGTTGCTTGCATACATAGGCCATGTCATGCCAGATCTTAAACTGCTATTTTCTTACCTAAAGACATGATGGTCACTCATTTTGTGCTACAAATAATAAATAAAAAGGGTATCTTACATGAACTAAAATTGCAGTGATAAGTCACTTTCCATGTTAGCAATAAAATTTTCCTTTCAAAATCTTACAGTTTCCTGGTTTTTAAAAAATGTAACCTGTGTTTAGATGGGTTAATATGACCAGAGTTTTCTTTTGTGTATAACCTTGTAAATTGATTACAATGATTGGGAGTCATATGGAGAATATGAATGGCAATGTGCAGTGATATATTCTCAGTCAGATGCCATTTCTATCAAGTATTAATATTATTTTTAAAAGAAATATTTCTAACCTAATCCATTAAGATTTATTGTATCTTAAAATAACAACAAAAGAAATAATAAAACAAATTAAATGTTGAGAAGTTGTCATTATGAATTGGGATGCAAAAATTGGCTGCACTACAATCATCACCAAACTCTTGATAAGGTCTAATGGATTCTCAAATGGGTTTTCAGGTAATAGCTCACACAAAAAAATATTTTCACAAAAATTATTTTATATTTCAAAGAAACTCATTAGCATAAGATAAATGAACTAGTCTACAGGCTCGAAAACTCAAATAAAGCTTTGGAAATTTGCAAAGTGGCAAAGTTAGAGTGATTGGTTAGCATTACCTATTTTCCTCACTTGAACGAGAAAATCTTGAAGATTAGTAAAGGAGATCAGATTGCTTCCACCCATTTTTGAGTCAGAACTGTAAAAGAGCTGCTTGCAGTGGTAAGAATTGACTCTTTTTGTTCTACTCTCAATGTACTGTAACACTCTGAGAGTATCCATTAAGGTCAAAAAATGATCCTTAGAATTTAATTGATAAACTAGCTGTCTCTCTTCTAACTCATTAGATTATTAACATGAATACTTCAATAAAGGAGTCCAGCAGTGCTCAGGGATTCCAGATAACAGCAGGTGGTTCTTGAGTGTAGGGGACATTATACTCTGAAGACCATATAGCGAAACATGGTGGTACAAGAAAACATAGGATCATTGAGAAAATAGTGCTTCGTGTCTTTGTTCTTTTGTGGGAAATCTATTTTTCTCAGAGATATTCCTTTCAACATGCAGCATATTCCTTTTCCTCAGTGGTTATATAAAGAAGTTCCCCAAAAAGACTTCTACTATTATTTTAGTAAGATTTCATGTGTCTGTGGAGGAGGAAGTAAAGATAGAAATCTGAAGAATCATAAAAATGGACAATACGATATAATATCTTATTTTAAATATGGTCACACCATGAGAAAATTGCTCATTAAGTGGTCATTCATAATTTAAAAATTACTAAAACCAACATTATTTAAAATTTTGTTTTTTCTATTAAACATGAGTGTGGATAAGTCAGTCTGGAAGAGACTATTGGTCATTGATGATTACTGCTTCATGAGGATATTAGATTGGATCTAAACATCATTATTTGTCATCACTTCATAGCTTACCAAACTGGAAGTTGTTTATTGTGTACTCCTTTTGTTTGCGTGTGCAGCAGACCTTATTTAATAATGACCTTTCCTTACCCTAATGATAATAATTATCTGATCAGTAAGAGATGGTACCTGAGCGATATGCCTGTACATTGAGAAAACTGTGATACTTATATAAGGCACCACATCCATCTTTGAGTATCTTTAGTCAGGTGAGCAGTACTGGACCCTCAGTACTGGTGGTTGTTTTGAAGACTTTATAAAAGATATAGTAAATGAAGCCTATATATGTGTATGCACACATGCATTCATTCAAATTTTGCTCGATTCCTTTTTTTTATTTTAAAGAGAAAAAACAATAAAAATGATGATACAAAATTTCAAAACAAGATAGTAGGAAAGTATCAATGGTTAATATATTGCTTATTGCTATCTTCAAAGTAGTTGCTCATATTATAAGATATGGGCATGAAAAATTGGTCTGACAATATAGACACAAACGCTTTTTTTTCAATGAATAGAAGTTAGTAGTATAACTGTCTTATCTATCATATATATATATATATATTTTATATATATATATACTCACATGTATGCTCTTGATTTCTTTAGAAAGGAAGTTGGAGACCTCAGGGTTAAAGCTTCTTTCTCTAAAAGACAGGAGGCTAGAACAAGTTTTTACATGAAATGTATTGATTTTATAAAAATGGCTTTTGTTTGTATTGCTGCTACAATTACTATTAATTTGACTTCTCTCACAAATGACCTCACTTGCTGTAAACAGGGTTTTGCAGCAGATTGGATCATCCTTGTCTTGCTCATCTTTTCGGAGTTTATTTCCTGCCCAGGACCCACTTGCTCCAGTCACATTGGTATTTTAGCTGCTTACCCATCTCTGGAGGTTTGCACCGCTTTTGGTTCCGTGTGGGACATTTTCACCTTCTCTTTGCCTGAAACAACTCATTTTCCCTCCTTGTTACCTGACACAGCTCTTGGGACTCCTCTTTACTACCATTTCCATGAGTAAGCTTTGTCTGACACACAGTTGCCTAGGTTGGGAATACCCAGCCTATAGATATATGACACAGATACTAATGTAATTAACTATTTATGCCTTTATTTTTTCATTGCTTCTAGTGTCCAAGGGGCCAGAAAACATGACTGTATTGCAATGGTACCTAGAAATGCCATACAAACAGTAAATGCTCAGGGTTGGGAATATAGCTCAGTTGGGTAGTGCCTGCCTGGCAAGTGTGAGATTGTGTATTCAATTCCCTGTACCAAAAACAAATAAAAAACAAAACAGTAGATGCTTAGTGACTAATTAATAAATGAATTGTACTTATGCCATAAATGAATGTGAACTTTGCAACTAGAAGTTAGTTGTCTGGATTTTAGAAGTCTTTTTCAGTTCTAGAAGTGTTTTTCATTACTTACTATCTAGCAATGACTTCCTACCTTGATAAGAACACACACATACTTACAAATTTGTTAGGAACAGTGTTGTGTAAGAGGTAAGCAAGTATATTAGTTATCAGTGAAGAGGAGGAGAAAGAAGAGAAAAAATTAATATTGCTAGCAAAAGAAAGTGTTATTAAACTATTGTTAAGGGT
>RJWT010039816.1:0-12599 GCA_004365215.1 Cuniculus paca | reverse complement strand
AAGGGGTAGTGGGTTCTGTTAGCCCACGTAATAGCAGCACCTACCAGGTTCTCGGCTGTACTATCCCATCACCCAAAGCACTCCGACCTGAATGTGTGGAGACTGAGACCACAGAAACATCGATCTGATCATCTTCACCCCAGAACCCATTCACCCAACCCTTCAGCTGGGGGAAGGAACCAGCTTGGGTGGTCGTGGAGTCCGAAATCACACAGCTGGCAAACACTAAACAGCAGGCACAGAATAGGAACCGTTGTACATACTTCTATTTCACTAGGCATAGCTGAGCCACAACTATAAGAGTTAGGGAGACGAGTCCAGCATGCTTAGAAAAGGTGGAATTTAGTCTTTTACTACACCCAGGCTTAGTATTTCAAGAAGCAGAAAAGATTATTTTGATTCACAATTTAAGAGAGTATCTGAGAATTCTGCTTATAATTTAAAATTGCCTGTAAATATCTTTTCCTGAGCTGGAGCCACACAAGAGCTCCTGGAACCCTGCCACAAAGACAAATTATTACCTCTTTTGGGGAACACAGTGCCCCAAGGAAAACTCACTACGAATTGCATTTTTTAAATTTTCATCGGTCGGCTAGGTCTTATTCTATTGTTCACTATATATGCAATTTAAACAAATACTCCTGTTGCTTCTAGGTAATACTTTTATTTTCCTCTTAGCCTTAGACACAGCATGTTCTTCTATTTGAGTTTATTGAATGCAAATGTAGTTTATTTAAAAAAAAAAGAGCAAGATTAGAAACATAAAGACCATCTAAACATTAAATTCAAGACCTGACATTCATGACATCAAAGACATCACTCCTTTGTCTTAAATGTTAAATTTCAAATGATAGAAACAAAAATGAGAATCCTGTTCTTTTCTATGAAGGCACAATGAAGTTTACTTTATTACTCAAGGAAGGAGAAATTAAATATCTTTTAGGAAGCTTTGTAAATGCCTTTCTTCATTAAACTAGATACACAGGTTTGCAGAATAGAAACATTCAAAAGCATTCTCCAACCACATGTGGTGGCACACACCTGTAATCCCAGCACTCAGCAGGCTGAGGCAGGAGGATCGCTGTAAGTTTGAGGCCAACCTGGGCTACATAGTGAGTTCAAGACCAGCCTGAACTGCATAAGATGATCCTATCTTAAAAAAGAAAGAAACAAACAAAGATTTTCCAACAATCATATCCTGACAACTGATGTGCTTCCTGCCTGCCTGGGCTGATTAAAATTAGGCATAAGCTTTCCATGTCATCATAGAAATTGTGAATTGATCTTCGATTCACTAACATGTATGTATTTATTTGGTGCAACACTCCAACCCATTAACAAACTTTAACTTAGGAACAAAAAGAGAATGACACTGAAAGTTCACCTTTTATTGAATTTCCCTGGAGGGTAGACCTGATCCCCCAAATAAATGCACAGCATTTTACTTTTATTTTAAATTTCCATTTACCTTTCTATATCCATTTCCTTTACTTATCAAAAGAAAATGGTAAAAAAAAAAGTTTTAAGAAAATGGAAAATTTTTATGTATAAATTATTAATGAGGAAGATTCATTGAAGAATGGAGATCTTCCCCAACCTCTCCCCAAGGTTACCTCTGGTAGGAGCAAAGACGATAAACCCATGGTAACTTCTTCCAAAGACAAAGAAAATGATAGAGTACAACACTATCATCCACTGAAGAAAACCCCACCAGATATCAAATATTATGTGAGGATTATTTCCCCTAATCCTCCCAAAGGTCTTGCAGAATAAGCACTACTTTTTATTTTACCAATGAGGAAGCAAATCAGAGAATTTCAGTAGCTTGCTGAAGGTCAGAGGGCTACACAGAGGCACAGGGGCCAGATTTGATCTCATTGTGAAGAAATTCTTAGAATTTACATTATTCATAAATAGAAGGAAATAAGTGACTATGTAGGAAAGGCAGGGTTCAAACAGCTTTCTACAAAAGATGACAAGAATAACGTTTCTGTGCTGTGTGGGAGCCAAGGAGAGCAGCCTTCAAAGGATTCTTCCACTCTCGGATCTATCTGATGGCTCTGGGTTCAGTCCCATGGAGGACACAATCCTCCACTGCTACCGTCCTAGAAACTTCATGTCACTCCAGGGTGCTACCAACTACTTCCTGGGTTTCTTTCCTACCCCTAAGTCTTAGTTACTTTCTTGTTGCTGGGACAAAACCCCCAACACTTACAAATTAAAGAGGGAAAAGTTTACCTAGGCTCACGGTTTGTAGAGGATTCAGTGCATACTCGGTGGGCTCCAAGCCAAGGTGGTGGCAGAGGGGCATTGCAGAGGAGAAACAGCTCATCACACGATGGCAGGAGAAGAGAGGACTCAAACAGGGAGGGGATTTATAGACCCTTCCAGGCCACACCCCCAGTACCCACCTCCTTCCACCAGGCTTCACCTCTCAACATCACACGTAGCTATAAACTCATCATGGACTAATCCATTGATGAGTATCACACCACTATGACCCAATCACCTTCCAAAGGCCCACCTGTGAGTGCTCGAAGCTTTGGGGGGACATCCAGACATCAACCATAACGCTGCACCAGTCGGCTAAGGCTGCCATTACAGAGTGCCACAGACTGGTGGCTTGAGCATCAGAAACTTACTTCTCACAATTTTGGAAGATGTAAATCTGAACTCAGTGTGTGAGAAAGGTTGCTTTATGCTGAGACCTGTCTCTTCACTTTGCAGTCAACTGGCTTCTCCCTGTGGCTCTGCATGGGCTTCCCTCTAGGTGTGTCTGTGTCTTCATCTCCTCCTCCCGCAGTAAGATAGTCATTGGATGCAGGCCCACTCGTATGACCTCAGTCCACCTTAATCAGTTCTTTAAAGATCCTAACCAAACAGAGGCACATTCTTAGGTACCAGGTGTTAAGACTTCAGCATAGGAATAAGGGCAGAGGCAGATTCAGTCCATACTCTTCCTCTCTATGTTTATTCCTCCCTATGTTCATAGCAATCTTCCTTAAACGCTCCCTTCAGTTCTTCACAAATATTCGATGTTCACTATATGCACTCTATTATCCTAGGAAGCACACAATACTTGAGTAATACCTATGTGGAAATGTTGACACCACATACATAGAGCCACATAAGATAGAGCTCATGTGCTCCAGGAGCTCACAGTCTCTTATTAGAAAAACCAAACCTTGTCATTATCATTGTTACTAGCATCTTCACCACAAATATTTACTGAACATTCAACAAATGCCAGGTGCTATTTTATCGGCTTTGCAAAATGCAGTCATACACAGATCTAGTTCCACTAGCTATTATTGTTATTCCAATTTTATGTGAGAAGAAACTGCCACAGGTCTGTTGGCTCAGAAACTGAAGAGTTAAAATTTGAGTTAAAATTTGAGTTAAAATTTAAAATAGCCCAAGAAGTCTGATTGCACAGCCTTCCCTCTGCAACATGACCCACAGACAACAGAACAACATGACCCACAGATGATAATGTAGCATCTTATTGCATTTCATTGCTTGGTGAGATTCTATACATGGTTCTTCTCCATTTCTGACCTCAGACAAGTAATCTCTATTATTTATTGCTTTGTTTCCTGTCGGGTCTCACTTCAATAGTAAGAGAAAATTAAAAGAGATATGCTGTAGGCCAAAAATGCTATTCTTTATGCTGCATTTTTAAATTTTAACTGTTGAAAGATCTAACATAACATTGTACATTAGCACAGCCATTATGGAAAACAGTATGGAGGTTCTTCAAAACATTAAAAACAGAACTACCATATGACCCAGCAATCCTATCACTGGATATGTATTCAAAGAAAATCCGATCATTGTATTGAAGAGACACTGGTACTTTTGTGTTTACTGAAGCACTATTCATAAAAGCCAGAACATGGAACTAATATAGGTGTCTAGTGACAGATGAACAGATAAAGAAAATGGGGTACACATACAGAATGAGATATCATTCAGCCTTAAAAAAGAAGAGAATCTTGTTGTGTATAACAACATGGACAAACACGGAAACCATCATGTTAAGCGAAATAATTCAGAGACAGACAAATACCATATGATCTTACATATAGATGACATCTAAAAAGTTGATCTCTTATAAGGACAGAATAGAATGACAGTTATCACAATCAAGGTGGTAGAGGGGCAGGGAATATTAGTCAAAGGAGACATCAGGATAGTTAGACACTGAAAAAATTCAAAAACTAGGCAAATACAGTGATAGAAAGTAGGTAAGCAATTGCCTGGGCTGAGGAGTACAGGGACAGAGAAGACAGGTGCTGGGATTGGAAGTAATTACTAATAGTAATGGGCTGCCTGACTCAGGTGATGAAAATGTTCTAAAACTTACTGCAGTTATGATTGTACAACTCTGTGAACATGCTGAAAACTACCAGATTGTAGAATTTGGATGGGTCCATTGTGTATTTGCATTACATCACAATAAAGCTATCATTTAAAAAATAAAATGACACAGTAGATGTTCAAGAACACTAATCCAATAACAAAGGCATTCAGCAGTGCCATCCTCTAATGTAATTATTAGATCAGGGACACAGGATAGCCAGCCCCTCTCTCAGTTCCTGTCTGAGTCAGATGATGAAAACTGACAAGTCAAATCACAGGCTGGATTTAAGAGACTAGGATGTAAATGGAAATTAGAAACTGGGCTCGGATAAGATCACCAAAATTCCTATCTCTGTTTTCCATGAAAACCACCCTAACCCTTTACAAATCTTGGAGATGGAGAAGGATCAAGCGCTGTGACAGGTGTAGACCCCAAGCAGGGCTTACCTCCCTGAGGCCTCTGACAACCGACTGGATGATAAGGATAATGAAAACGACCACATCCCAGGGCAGCAGATGTGGAAGGCATTGGGCCAACACAGACCCACTAGGGCATGGTACATGAGCCCAGATACAGGACGACCAGCTCTCTGACAGCCAAGCACTCTGGGTCGATTCTTAGCTCAGCTCTGAGCTCCAGCTTTTGTCTTTGGGAAATGAAGTAGTGAGTCCTCAAGACCTTTGCCACCACCCAAAACTGAAGACCTTGAGAGTGGGAGACAGACAGGGAGAACTCCACCTGCATGACATTGCTTTGGGGACAAGGCTGCTCTTCCGCCCATCCTGCATCCCTGTCTTTCCTCATTTCCTTTGGGCTCTTTCATATGTGTGATCTACACTGATATCATGGGCCACCGCTGGCCAGTGTGTGCATGTGTATGTGTGTGTGTGTCCCTGTTCCCCTCGTGTGGGAACTTTCACCCAACTTCATCCACTTTCTTATTTGACTTATGATTCTCCTTTGCTTTAGTCATCACATTTATTTTCTTCTTAATGCATTGTAGTTCATGCACTTTTGTGGATAACCTCAAATCAAATGCAGAAAAAGAGACTGTAAATAAAACAATAAAGCATAGCCTAGAGCTGACCTAAAGAATCCTTTTAGTCTTCCCTTTGGAGAGGAAATGCCCATTTTTCATCCCTTTCCCTTTCTGTAGAAATGAGAGTACACTTAAATCCAGAATATTGATATCAAAGCCTAAGATCTGAAAGGTATACATAATCCCTGACATCATGGAATTTGAATACCTTTCTTTAGCACTTAAAAATATTTTTACTTTGTTAGAAGAAATTTTATTTCTATCAAATCTTGATCTAATCAATTCATTTCTTACTTTATTGACTCTATACTCACACAAATTGAAATAACACCAGCAAAGGTGGAAAGGTCCTATCATTCATCTTAATTAAATCCTATCTCATTAAATGTTTGCTGATTTCTTCATTGTATTACTGAACAAAAGACAAGTTATGTTTAATAAATGTTTTTCTCCAGACTAATTAGAAATTAATCATTTTAATAATCTCCAGAAGAAACTCATCAAAGTATCTATCCCAGGAACAACAAAAGAATTAGATAAGTTCACAAACAAAATGAACTTTGCTTGCTTTTGAACTTGTTTGTACTAATCCATAATGTTTACAAGAAGCAGTTTCTTTAGTATGATAATCTAATATTCTAATTCTGAGCTAAAAATAAGATCGGCATACAAATTTTAATGTAGGAACATGAACAGCACTCATATCGTCCTTTCAAAAATTTATTGGTTAATAGCTCGTATTTTAACCAGTGTGATGCTTGTAGCTTCTTTTCCTTCTCAATTATGTCTCTTAGACTAGGAAATTGGATTTAAGTTCTTTATTTAGAGAAAGGAAAATCCGAGCTTCCTTTCCTACAGCTTCTGAGCTCCATCGGATGAAGAGGATAATGAACATGTCTGCTGCAGGGCTGTGGGGTGTAGAAGTCTGGGGCTAAAATAAACCCTCTTGGATAGTGGAAAACACATTAAACCCACTCCTCATTCATGTCCACAGCCTCTGTATAATGTGGCTACCACACACTTCAGTCCTCAGCACGGAAATCAATCTCAAATTCTTTCTTCCAATCTTAATTGTTAGAGGTTCACATTGGAAAGAAACCTGTTGTATGAGCTGGCCCCAGTTCCTGCCTTCTCTGAAAGCTGAGTTACTTGGATTTTGCTGTGGAATGAACTTCAGGGTGGTCCAGGTCATCAATGAGGGCTTGACCTGAGGCTCCTTTAAAATAAGAGTAGTCTGGTTTATCTGGCATAGCATCTGCCTGTAAAAATTGGCTCAGATACCACCCGCCTTCCCAGATTCTGAACCAGGAAAAAATGAAAACCAAGCACAAGGCTCTGATGTGATGCCTTGAGTCTGTCATTTCTCACCTCTTCATCCCAAACCGCTGTTTTCAACACCTTCAGGCTACACCTGTAGTCACCAATGATCCACCCTTCTCTCTCCTGCTGAAACCAACCCCTGCCAAAGCTGCATTATTCCAGTTTTAATCATAGATAACACCTTAATGTGTTGCCATTTTAGGAACATTCACATTTACATAGGAAATCGAGTCTTTATTATATACAAATTAAGCTTTAAAAAAAAAATCCAAGAATCCTGCCAGGTTGGTATCTCAAGGAAATTTAGAACGAAAGAACCTCCTTAGAGAGAGTGAATTCTACACCAAATAGGCCTTCTCAGCCCTTCTGCCTGAGTCACTTTCATTTCTCAAAACCAATGTTTTTAAAATTTTAAAACACAGCCCATCATAATAGTTCTTTTAAATTATCTTCTACTATTACTCCTGGCTGGTAAGTACAGTCATGTTATTAATCAGATTTCTTGCACTATTTTCCCCGGCCAATAGCACCAACTCTTGTCACAGCACAGATCTCAGAAAAAACAAATGCCAACACGTGCAGCACACGCTGGTGACTCGTACACAGAAATTCAAATGTCAGCTCTCTCCCAACAATTAGCCTTTAGCATCAGAACTCCAAGAAAGAAACTGAACCCAAGCCTAACCCCAAATGATTTCCAACGAAGTCAGGTAAAGTCAGTCGTGTTCACCAGAAGCGCCCTGGGTCATTTTACAGAAGATGAATGAAAGCAAAATCTCCCCAGATAATAGGGTCATGATGTCAAGCTCAACAAAGTCTACAGGGTGCAGGTGACAGAGGCCACTTTCAGTCATCCACATATCATATGTGTCACCTTTGATTAGTAAAATACTACAAAATGTTTCCACGTATGAAACCTCACTTCGATTTCCATGAGGATTTTTTTCTCAGCACCTACACAGATTTGTGCTACCCAAGACTTTCCACATGCCACAGCCCTGTACCTTGCACACTGTCATCACTGCCATCATTGGATGAGGGAACTGTGTGCCCACGGGTTAACTGATGTGATTTCAGTGAAGTGCTGCAGTTAGACCTTGAAATCTCACCGCTACCCGCAAATATGCTGGTGCACAAATCTTCATACTGGTTCTGTACAAATTTGGAAGCCCACACTGGCTTCTCCTGGACCAAACAGAGGTCCCGGAGGGCGCTCTTTAAAAAGCACAGATACTTGCTTTTGCTTTGCGTTCTCTTTCCTAGTCGGCAGCCAAAACAATCTTTACATGCTGATGTAAACAAAGCTAAAAATGTTAGGACCTTCGGAAGCACTCTAAACTTTTTAAACTTCAACTCTTAACTGAAATGATGTCACTTAATTCCCTGAATCTTTAATATTCCCTTCCAATAATTAGGTAGAGATGATGTCCAGGTCGCAGGGCCATGGCACATAGACAATCACACACGGCAGACAGTGCAACTGATGTCTCACTGGCATCCTGAATTTAAATTAAGATAAACGTAACAGAGGCTAAATGCCTTTTTCTTACAGTAGAAAATGGACATGTGATATTATGCTAATCTAAGTATGGAAGCTCGTACTTCTCCCATTTTCATTTATTTTAGCAACTTGAAAAAACCCTTCAGGCAAAAGTCAAATTTGTCTGCTCCTGCTCATTTTAGATTCCACACCATTTTTTTTTTAATCCCCCATATCTACCATGTGTGGAGAAATCTTAACAATAGAGGAACAAACTTTGATTGAAAAATCAACAAAAATAGTTCAGTCTGGAGAAAAATGACCTGATTCTACCGCAAGTTCCCATTATCTGTGTCCAAACCCGGCTTCTTCCCTCTGTGGTTCCAGACCAAGCCTGGTCCTCGTCCCTCATCCATCATCTTGCCAAAGACTCCTTTTCCATTCAGGACCCCTGTAAAGCCTCCCCGGAAGATTATTTTACTGTCACTTCAGTTGGTGCTTTCATAACATTTAACTCATTCCTTATAATGTTTTCCTTTCCACTGAAAAGAAATACTTCTTGCATTAACCTTTAATTTGCCTAACTTGTACGATTTTGTTCAACTCCGTGCTATTCGCACCCACTGTACCTTTGCCTACCAGCGCTCACAGGTACACAAAACCAAGCTGAGGTTAAAAAGTTACACAGGAACAAAAGATAAAGATAAAATATCCTAAAGAAAACCTGTACAGAAATGAAAAGGGTTAGTAGGAGAGAAAACGCATACTAAAGAAAATATTCATTGAATTACAATGTGGAGATAGAATGAAGAGACAAAAAGCAAAAATCTCTGAGGTGGGTACAGATATAGACCTAAAGGCAGACCCATAATTATTTGTGAAATGTATAAATGGTGCCCTCTGAGCCACTGCAGGTATTGGCTCTGCTCTTTTGCTTCAATTTTGCTGTTCCTCCCAAAAATTATGACTGCAAAAAAAAAAGAACATGTAAACTATGTAAATGACAATTTCAATGTCCTATATAATTAGTGACCTTTGAGTCCTTTATGGTTCCGGAACATTTCACATTGCCTGGGCCTCTCCTGATTCCCTGGAAAACTGTCAAGCCGGAATCCTCAGAGTCCTTCTCTACATTCGAGCCCTAAATGACATCCCACTGCACAGATCACATAACCACCTCAGGCTGAGACCTGCAACACAGCTCAAATGTTCTGCCCAGAAATTGTGTGGAAACTAACTATAGTTATGTAGAAGAGACCACTGTGCTCAGGGCGCCGGCCCAAGAGGGCGGGCAGTAACCTTGCTTGGTTTATCCATCCCTGAGCAGCTATTGTTTTCCAGGGAGAGCTTTCGCCTTCCCTCTGGAGTCAGCTCCTCCATCCCTTGGAAATATCCTGTTTTACCCCAGAATCATCATTAAACCAGAAACTCTCTTCTGTTTTGAACTTGGAAAGGACTAATGCCTGTGGCTCAATTAAATGCTGATCTTAGCCTCAAAATGCCCATTATGTGAAAGGAGGTTGAGCGCAGAATGATTCCTCTGTTGCCAATGAGTAACAGACATGCAAGTTTAGGCCAAGTTTCTTGGGATCATTCCTGAAGTACAAGAAAAGGCACTCTGATGGAAGGAATCCATACAACAGCTCATGACAGATGTGGGGGTGATCTTTGTCCTATTCCTTCACCATATAGGTGGCGGATTCCTGGACAGTTCAGACCAAGGCAATATTAGGATAGCATCTTCTTTGAATCTGTCTTATCTCACATTCTCTAGAAACAAAACAAACTCCTAATAGACTTTTGGTGAATAATAACCTGGGGCTGGGGCTAAGTAGATATCCTAGATCTGAACTAGCCTACACTACTGTTCAAAGTGGCCCAGGTAAACTGAATCACCTGCCACCAGCCAAAGGCAGAGCATCCAGAACTCCCAGGAGCCTTTGCTCTTACACAACTCAACAAAATGGCGTCTGCCATTTTTCCCTGCCCTGTAACCAAGATCTGCCTCAGGTACAAAAGGAATATTGATTGAAATTTAGTTTGGATGGAGCAATTCAAAACATTTGGCCAAATGTATAAAATTCATAATAATAGTTTTTAAGAATACTTTGATTGACATCATTAGTCTTTAGGGAAATGGTTATCAAAACCACAGTTAGATGCCACCTCAGACATGCTCAGATGGCAAGAATCAAATGATAATAATAATAGTAATGATAATTACTGGTTAGTATGTGGAGAAATTAGAATACTCACACATTACCAATGGCAATGTAAAATGAACTGGCAACTATAAAAATCAGTCTGGCAGTTCCTCAAAACAGTCAAACATAAATTATCATGTGACCCAGTCACTCCACTCCATAGGAGCTCACACAAAAGAACTGAAATCAAGAATGCAAACAAATACTTGTTGAGCACTGAGATGATGTCATAAGTAGAAAATTCCACACATGACTTCATGCAATGGTTCATAGTCAAAACACACACACAAAAATTTAAATATTGTGTAAGATTACGTTTAGGCTATGTGTACAAGGTGGAAATGAAACACCAACAAATTTCCTCTCTAGAGCTTGGTTTCATCTCCAAATTATCTAACTACCATATGTAAATATTCCCAAAAAATCCAAAAGACTTCCATTCCCAAGGATTTTGGATAAGGGATACCCGACCTGTATATCCCTGCAATGGAATATGATTTAACTATGTAAAGGAATGAAGCACTGAAACATGTTACAACATAGATGAACTGGAAAACACTGTGTTGAGTTTAAAAAAAAAAAACAAAAAGGCTATTTAATAGGAATCCATTCATATGAAACATGTGGACCAGGAGAATCCTCAGAGACAGAAGGCGATTGGTGGTTGCCAGGGGCTGAGGGAAGGAACGGGGAGTAACTGCTGGAGGGATCCAGGGCCTTCTTTTGGGGTGATAAATGTCTTGCAACTGGACAGAACTGGTGGTTACACACGCTGGGAGCATACTGAACATACTGCCCCTGAGTTGTTCATCTTCAAATGGTTGATGCTATGTTATGTGATTTTTAAAACTTTATAATACCTTTATGCTGACTTTTGTATGACATTGCTCGCGTCGAAGAAGGAGGTTTCTGGCCCTTTTCTCTGCAGTCCTCCTCAGATCCCTTCAAGCCATTCACAAGCCCTGCACCCCTTTCTTTCACCCTACTGCCCATTCTGTCTCATTGCACGGCTCCCTGCGTGCCTCCCCGTGACCTATCTCAGTGTGACACAGCCTCTGTCTAGAAGGCAAAGTCCTTCTTTTGACCCAGTTTCTCTCTTGGTGCCATCCCACAAGTCCCTCCTTCTGAAGCCATGCTAGTTACCCAGACCTTCCCTGGTCCCTGTAACCTAGCTTCCTGCCTGGCTGGCGCGGTCTTCCCAGCAGTACTTCCAGGGGAACTCTTGGGTCCCTCCTGCAAAAGGAAGTCCAGGCTCTGGGGGAGCCCCGGATGCAGGCCAATGTTCTGAAAGGCAATTGCTCAACTCCCTTGCTCCTTTTCTTATTATCTAGAGAGCTCCCAACAGTGTGTACTGGAAAGGTTGATTTTATCCACTTTAGATTGCCATAATTTTAATTGGCCAGCCTGCGCTTTCTCTTTCCAACAGGACATTAGGGAACATCTGGTTTGCTCCTGATCTGACTCCCTGCTGGCTGCTGGCTGAGAAGGTGGCGGGGTGGGGAGGGAGCCTCTGCCTAGGGTGTCACTGAGGACACAGAGCCACTGCCCAGGGGTGAGCACAGGACATCAGGAGCTGGCTGGATGGCACGCCGCCTAGCAGCCGAGCACCGGGTGTCAAGCTGGCTTTTAGCAAACCATGCAGGAGCTCCTACCAAGAAACTATTCAGTGAATAGCTACAAAGGGCAGACGAAACTACAGATACCTAAAACTAAATTGGGGTGCTTAGAAAAATACATTAAAGGCTAGAAAGGTCAAAAAAAAAGAGAGAGAGAGAGAGAGAAGAAGAAGCAGAAGAAAAGGAATGAAAGAACAGAGAAAGATCTAGAAAAAGGGGCTGAAGGCCTGGGCCAAGGCAGGGGCTGTCAAAGCACGGTTTCTGGTCCTCTGGGTTTGGTTGGGGTAGGGGTCCTTGAGGCACCTTCAAGTAGTCCACAGCAGCACTGACCTTGGCCCTGATGGTGCAAAAACAATTAAAAGAAAAGCTGCCAGCGCCTGTCGCAGGACTCCAAGCCATGGCTTTGTGGTGGCATCTTTGGATCTTCAGCACCATCCAGCAATGCAGTTACATTTAGCATGTTCTTAATGAACCAGTAAAAGCTGAAACGTGATGTGCCTTTCAGCCCATGGACGCCCGTCTTTTGTTTTGAGACAAGGTCTTGCCAAGCAAGTAAGTTGCTTAGCTGGAGCTCAGA
>RJWT010039815.1:0-12600 GCA_004365215.1 Cuniculus paca | reverse complement strand
CTCAATAAATGTTGAGCAAAATACAGGTAACATATAATGTGTTTAAAAATGCATTTGACTTTTCCTACTGGAGAAAATAGAGGATCTAGTATATCCATAGATAAAAATCATGAAAGATAAATTATGTGTGTTTTGAAAGCCAGAAGGCATAGTACATATCCTAATGCTTTTTTCATCTCCAAACCAATGCATACCCTTCTGTCAATTAATATCATTTTTCCAACATAAGTATTCAATTAAGACTATCATAAGCAGAGACATAGAATATTTTAAAGCTAGAAAATCTAGAACTGCCAGGGATTTAGCTCAGTGGCATAGGTGCCTGATTACTTCTAGTCCTTTTATTATAGACCCTTTTTGTTAATTCCACATATATTTCACTCTCTTTTGCCCTCCAGGCCCCAGGGGTTTATATATTTACTTGAAATAGGGATCCCTAAATGCACATAGCTGTAAGAGGCAGCTGGTTTTTCTCCCATGATCTGTTGTCACTAAAGGAAGATTTCACCCCAGCAGGTGACTTTGTGCCTGGGAGAGTAGTCAGTCTATGTTGCCTCCTGGTTCTAAGCAATGCCATGGCTTGTCGTGCTTAAGTGACGTCCACCCCTCTGCTGGAAGTGGAGCCAGTGTCACCCTGAGCCCAGCTAATGATGGCTGCCATCTTTTTTTCTGACTTTTTGGGGGGGTTGGTGCTGGGATTGAGTTGAGGGTCTTCACACTGAACTACATCTTCAGAACCCATCCTCCCACTTTGCTTGTTTGTTTTGTTTTGTTTTGTTTTGTTGAGACAGATTCTCTCTAAATTGGTAAATTCTCCAGATTGGGTTCAAAGTTGTGATAATCCTGTCTAAATTTCCCAGAGTGCTGGGGTTACAGGCATGCATGACCATTACCACACCAGGTTACTCCCTCCTTTCCTAAATGTAATTTTTCTTGTTTCATATGATATTTTCTGGCAAAGGGGTGTTTTCTGCCACAACAGTTATACTCAAGGCATTTGCAAGGTAAAGATATTGTGCCTCTTAGAATTTTAAACAGAATCTGAGAATATTAGACCTAATAAGGACTTTAGAAATCTCACAAGACTTGTCCAATACATACTTTGTAATACTTGCAAAGAGTTATGAAACAGACAGATCAGACAGCATTGCGAGGAGCAGATAGTAAGTCACAGAGTGAGTAAACTAGAACTTTAGTATATATTAATGTGAATATATATATATATGTAATTCATATACACTACACCCAAGTTTTAATGCTTAGAATCTACAATAGTAGGCCCTGTGTAGAGAGAGTGAAGGTACAAAGACAGTGTGCATAGCAGGCAGAAGATTCCCAAAGTCACAAGGCTGTGGTTCTATTTCCTGAAGCTAGAAATGGGTACATATCCTACAACTACAGGTATAGACCAGTGAGAAATGAAAGCAGAAAAGAACGTTGGCCCTCTCTGAGAGTAAAAATATGACCCCACCCTCACCCTGGTGTTCACCTAGGTCTCCAAAGTAAATACAATCTCTTTTTTACTTTGTGTAGTGATTTTTGTGTTTAAGAACAGATAAGGTAGAGGATAAGATTTACTTAGGACAAAAAGCTGAGTTGCTTTAAGATACAACTGCCAGGAAGAATGAGCCATCCTTTGCCCAACCTATTTTGCTGACTGAGGATCAAAAAATTGATGAACAAAAAGCGAAGCCTAAGCCAGGCGAGGTGGCACATGCCTGTAATCCTAGCACTAGGGAGGCTGAGGCAGGATGATCCCTGCAAATTCGAGCCAGCCTGGGCTATGTAGTGAGTTCAAGGCCTGAACTACCATAGTGAGACCCTGTCTCAAAACAACAAAAACAAACAAACAAACAAAAAAAAAGTGAAACCTAAAATTACCAGGGCTAGAAAGTTCATAGAAAGTAAGTGATCTAGAAAAATCAACATCAGAGGCTTTTTAGGAAGGAAATACGACAAGGGACAGATGACTGATACAAGCTGATAGGGAAATTGTCTTCATCCATAGTGAACATCAGATCATGATGAAATAGCAAAGGTAAATTTCAAAACGGCTTCAATCACAGTTTTACATAGGCTACCAAGTGGGTAGCAACATCAAGTCTAATTAAAAGATGGACACACTGATGCATGAAGAGGAAATGTCGTGTTTCAGTTTTGCTGGCATAAACCAGAGTTTAACCCTAAGCCCATGGCTCTTGGGTCAAGACCTTGCAGCATAGTTCTTATAAGCAAAGGGGTTGCCTTTTCTATGGTTTTAGGTAAATTATTAAAGTCTAGAATTGCATTAAGATGCATCCCAGTGTGGCACTAGAAAGACAGATGATGTGTTGTGTAGTTGGCATTGTGTGCTCAGCAAAAGGCACTGACTTGCAGTCGCATCTGTGAGACCTGGACTCAGGTTTCTGCTGCTGATGACAGGGCTTTTCTCACCGTTCCTCACTGACTATGCCCTCTATGACCACTTACCCTGGTGGCACTGGGAGGATTTGATAGTAAGCAGCCAGTGTGAGACAGAAAAGTACAAGGCAACTTAGTGTTGAAATACACCAAGAATTTGTCGAAGGTATTTACTAGCCACGTTTGGAACTACAGGCAAAATGCTAAAAACACTGAAATTTATTTAGAGTCTATCTGATAAATAGTGCTATAGGGTTGGTTTAAAAAGGCAAATATTATAATATAGGCTGAGTCTTTGAATTTTGCAATCAAGGTTTTAAAAAAGCAAAGTAAACACACCAGTTTCCTAACACAAATTTTGAAGTGCATCATAATGAAAAAACAAAGTAGAGAGACATGATTCTACCTCCACACATTTTGATGTCTATTTAGTTGGACTGTTTGGAGTCCTTCAAAAAGCATTATCTCAATTCAAGGAAGTGGCAGAAATACTGTTATTATCATAACTGTAGAGCGGGCTGTCTGGAAAATTAGCCCTGAGGTTGCCGTAGACATCAAATTGAATGAAGGATAAAGATGGGGTAGAAGAATAGATGAAGATGTCATCTAATCATACAGTACAGCCTTTGTGGGGCTACTGGGACCAAAATGTATGGATTGTGATTCTATTCTTTAGTATCTGTCTGTATCTTGATGTCTTTATCCATAAAGGAGTAGTAATCATCATTCCTAAGTTGTATTTTAATGAGAACAAAATATGTAAAACTGATATATGTAAACTGCTTTGAGAACTGCTTGACCCATGGGAAGTACAGAGAGACAATATAAACTCTGTGATTTTAGTTTTTGCTTGAATACATATACAAAAAATATATATATCTTACGTACAGCTATAAGATTTAACACAGAACTTGTTTCCACTTCTATGCCTGCAAGTTTTCTTAGTTCTTAAAATGCAGCTGGTGACCCTAAAATGAATGTGATCTTATATTTCACTTTGGGATTTAATGTTAGGCTAAAGAGAAAGACTGATATTGTGAATTCATTTAGGGGCCTTCAGTAACTTCTGCAAGTGCTTGTTCTTGTCAGCTGTGTGAGGCAGGAGGCAAAGTAAATCACTTAATTCAGGAAAAATCAGGGCTTCAAAAGTTCTCACTCTGCTCTGTTGATCATCCTTCAACTTAATAGTAGCTGATGTTAAAAGATCTATTTGATTTTTTTTTTTTTGCAGTATGTTGGAAAGTCCCAACATTTCTTCGTTTTCACACATGCTCTAAAAACCCCAATCTTTTTTTAACTATTACAGGTTTGCCATGCTGCCAGTATTCCCTTTTGACAAATAAGTACTGAGGTTTGGAGACATTGAGTTTGCATATAAAATACCTTTTTTTAAAAAAAAATCTTTCTTATGCTTTAATTAGAGACAATGCTTTGATTGTTACAGGAAAGATGTCTCTATGAAATAAATGTCTGTAATACAATAAACTGTAGGAAAGAATCTACTGTTCAAATTCTAATGCGTTCCTTTAGAACTATGAGGTAATATCAAAATATATACTGAATGTTTACCTTTCAAATATATCATAGTAATAGTCCTATTGCTGTTAATCCCCCTCAAATTATTCCCCTCAATTTCAACACACTCATCTCATGAGTCTTGCCACTTTCTGAAGTAGTTCTGGAAATGCTCTTTAATGAATGCCTTTTGGAGGGATGATCAAAAACACAATGAGTGCTGCTGCCTTATGCGAATAGTATTATGCTTCCTCATCTACCTTATTCATCAGATCTGCACCATGCAACCTTGACTTCTTCCCCAAAATCAAATTGATTATAAAAGGTAAATATTTTTAATCAACTCAGGACATCAAGATAGTGATGGCACTATAGACATTTACTTTTCCAGAACTGCATCAGGAAGTGGTAAGAATTATAGGATAAATGTGTTCAAGCATGAAAGAGTATTCTGAAGGTAATAATCAGCAATACTTCTTACACTGTAATGCATTCTTTTTACATTTGCACATTCACTATATTTTCAATCACACCTCATCAACTGTTGAAGTTCTGTTTATTGAGCCTTTTAGATACTAAATGTGATATGAACAGAAACATACATTGACTTCAAACAAATTCATAGCCCACTGGGAAGACAGATAAGTTCACAACTTATTCCATTGAAAGGTATAATTTTATTATTGCTTTTTTTATTATTGCATTTTCAAACATTTAAGATAAGATTTCATTTCAACTCGAGAAGTCCTAAGGAAAGTAGCCTTAACAGAATCTGAAAATGTTTGAATGTATCAGGTAAGGAACAAAGGCATCAATCTAAGCCACCAGACTGAGCAGAGGGACAGAGAAGTAGGCAGATGAGGCCAGCTTGGAGGAGGAAGCAGGTAGAAGAATGCAGTGGAGAAGAAATAGGATTTTCCGGGCCCTGGTTTTAAAGGCTTTGGATATCTGCCTTAGTTAGTTTTGTCTCATTTGACATTTTGGTGCCCTGAAGAGTGAAATAATCAAAGTAATCCTATGAGAAAGATAAGACGATGAGGAGGAGATTCTAGAAAGGAGGACAGAAAGAAGAAAAAATGTTTGATATTTCTTTCTCTAGCTCACTTAGCAGGTGCATTTTTAGTTATAGTGAAGAAGGACTGATTTTTTTAAATTACTACACAATCTTTCTTATAGTTTCAATTGTCACTGTAAAAACAAGTCATTAATTTTTTTGTTCCCTTTGATAATAATTACCTAATCCTAACTAAACACACTCAAGCTCTCGGCCTCTTCTAACCTCACATCTTTTTCAATTTATTAGAATTAATGTTGTGAGGGATCCTATGATCTCCATTGCTCGGTGTCACCAAACCTAAGCACTTTGCACCTAATTCTACCCACTGAGTACAAATAGAGACTCAAAGGCACAAACCTGCTTCCATTTTTCACACTGTGCCATCTGCAACTCTATATGAGAAGAGTTAAGGACTTCAAACAAATGTTTTCTGTGTACCAATACACTTGCTTAAATTTCTTACATAAGGGAACAAAATGAAGTCCTTGAAATTTGGTGAAATATGAGGATGGCATTAGTTTTAGTCACATTCCCTTCTCCAGGACAAAATATCTGATACCCACAACTTAGAGACCAAGAGTTTTGGTTTGGTTCCCGGTTTCAGTCCATGGTTAGCTGATTCCAAGGTAGAAATGGCATGGAGCAAAGCTGTTCAACCCATGGCAGACAGGTGGAAGGAAGTAGAGAGAAAGAGAGAGACAGAGAGAGGGCCAGTGACATGCCTTTAACCAGGTCCCACCTGCTAACAGCAGTTCAGCTACAGATCAGTACCTGGCTTAGTCCACTGATGAATACAGCGCCCCCGTGAGCCAATCACTTTCCAAACACACGAGACTTTGGGTTGCTATTTTAGATCCAAACTATAACAGCATTAGAGAAAAACGTTTCATTCAATATGCAATGAAGATATATATTTATTTTGGGAGGTAGGGATCCTCCTGAAAATTGGAAAGATTCGCAATTTATAAATATAATACCATGATAATGCAATATATTTGAAACACTTTATAATATTGGACAGGGGAAGGTCTTTAAAACTGTCTGAAAACCAGTAATTCATTCCGGAAAAAAATGATAACTTTGATTGTAGAAGAGGTAGCATTTTTGCACCAAAATAGGAACTATAGTACTATATGGAAATTCCAAAAGACAAACATACACAGAGGGAAAATATTCACTGCACTTATGATAAGGAATCGAATAACCGTTAAGCAGGACATTCAACAAATACTAGCATTTTGCAGTTCCTGGGAGGCGTGTACGTCGATCCCTTGTCTAGTAAATCTCTACCCAAAGCTATGGGTTTACAGTAGTGACACTGGCGCCCAGGGGGCAGCACTCCGTCCCTACAGCTGCAAGGCGGCTGGGGAAGTGACTGAGAAGGCAAAGTTAGGAACCGTCAGGACAGCTGCTCTGACTCCTGAGGATTCAGAATAGTTATTTAGTACTTTTGATTTTGTTCATTGTTTTCTGAAAAGTGTGGATAACAATATTTACCTACATTACGAGGTTGTGCAGAAAGTTGACACACACCCCAAGCCTTTGAGAGGCACAGATGAGCACTGGTGTGTGGTGAGTGCTTCTTTGTAACCTCTTGCTTAAATAATACATACTTCTCATATCAAGTACTAGCAATACTCACATTAATTCTGAAGCCAAATATTATCTGATATACTTTAATGATCTCTTTGATGCAAATGTTTGGGCTGAATTCAAATTTATATGGACTAGTAGCTAATTTTTCTCTGTAAAGATGTTGCGACTTTAAAGCAAGAGACATGTACCAAAAGAAAGAAAACAAAACAGCAGGCATTTTGTCCTTAATAAAATCCTTCTGGTTCTTTCTGCCATTTAATTATCTATATATCTCTGCAGTCTGACTACTTCATTTGTATAGTTTGGAGATTAGAAAATTGAAGGACCAATATCAGATTAAAATAAGAGAACTATAAGTAATACTCTATCTAAATCACTTCTCTGAGTTCTGAAAGACACGAACTCTGACTTTTTTTTACTTGTCTTTAGAAATCACTTTGTTCTCCCCCTCATTTCACAAATGAAGAATCTGAATCCAGAGAGGTTAAGTAACTTGCCCCTAAGGCCCAGAGCTGGCTAGCTACAGGCAGAACTGGGAGCACAGCCCGTATCTCCAAACTCCCAGTCGAATGATCTTTTCCTCACCTATCCAAAGTTCTCAAGTAGCTATGGTACATACCTTGCCTTAGATTTTGTCTGCAATCTTGATTATACTGAGACCATGGTCACATTGTTTGTGCTGAGATGATATGTAGAAGGAATTTGACTTTTTCATCCAGAAATCCTGGGGGAATCTTGGACTTCGTGACAGATAAAGTCGGCTTACGCACTGATTGTATATTATTGCAAGTTGAGACCTCCAGTTCTAAATTGAGGGGTTCAAATGGTTACGAAAGTATAAAAAAATCTGATCCAGGAATGCCTTTCTGGGCAGTTCTGCTAACTCTAGAGCATTGATTCCCAAGTGTGAATCATTCAGAACTGCCTACTACACTGAAGAAAACACAATTGTGGGGCTTACAACACTGGGGAGGCTGACTCAGTAGAGTTGGTGCCAAGTCCAGATAGCTGTTTTTAAAAAGCACCTTGGACAATTCTCAGATTCATTCGTGTTTTTGAACCCCTGAAACAGAGAATGGCTTAAAGATGATGCTCCGTTTTCCACTGTTAATCCCTTCACTGTCAGTGGATATAGAATCAAAACACTTAGTACAAGGATTATCTTGCAATTTTGATGATTTTTTTGTTATTTATTTATTTTTTTATCTGCTTTTGCTTTGTAGCCAGTACTTGCTTGATTGATTACCAGTAGCAATATAGGTCATTCTTCCCCATATTTGAGGGAAGCAATGAATGTTGTGTGTAGTATAATTTTGTAGTATTATAATAATATCATTATCTTAGGTACTTGAAAACCAATTGTGTTACAGGAGATTTATTTGTTAAAATAAGAGCAATAGCATTATTGCCCAAAATTCAACAGACATAAAATAACTTTTGACCCAAAGACCCCACCATCTTTTATGTGCATGCATTTTATAAATGCCCAACTAGAGGTAAAAAGAAGTCAAATTCAAGGTCATGAGAATATTTGCACACTTTGTTTCTGAAATTTATATGCTAATGTACTGTCTTATAATTTTCTTCTAATCAAATCTGAGGAAATTTTAAAAGAAATCTAAACATTCATTTATAGTAATCTTAGCCAGTTACAGTTTTTAGGCAGAACAAAAGATATTGACTGCCTGATGAGGCATGGAGATTGATATATAGATATAAATCTAACTGGAGTTTGAATATTCAACAACAATAAGAGTATTTTAATGAATCATATAACCATCAGGGTCCATTTTATCTTCACTAAATCATGATTACAAAGACTAGATTCTATAGGACTATTTTTATACATTTATGCAAAGAAACTTCTTTAAGGCAAAAGTTAACTGAGCTCTCATGATTTAAGATATATTCTATTAATTATCTAAAAGCATTCATCATGTAAAATAATCAAATATACTACCTATTTACAGGAAATAATATTTTCTTCGAGCCTTAGCAAAACCTGAGTGTAGTAAATTAAATAAAATAGTCACACAGAAAAACATTTTTCTTCTAAGAAAAGGGCTTATTTCAAAGAATTTCTATTTCTTATATATAATATAGAAGTTTGTTTGTTTTCACAGGTTAGCAGGACAAATGATTTAAATTGTGACTGCAGCTTGCTTTTAGAAAAATCAAGTGGTTTACCTTGGTATTTCTTGGTATGAAGTCACTGGCATTTTTCTAGAGAAAATGATTTGAAAACTTTTCAGCTCTCAGAGAGTGTAGTTTGATTTTTATAATGAGAAAATAAAACCATCTACGAGAATATTTCCCTTTAATTTCTAACTTTGTACAATCATTCATAAAACCTCAAAGCTAGATTTAAAAACAAACCCCAAAAAAGCCTTCCAAAAACTTTCCCTAAAGTTTTGCTTTTCAGTTGCAAAGTGTGAAATAACTTTCTGCATTGCCTTCTGTAAGTCTTGATGTGGTGGTAGGTTTGCTTGGGGAGAGATTTTGTTTTGTTTCTAGGAGAAAGTGCACTTTCCTATAAAAGAGACAGGGAAAGCTTTACCTGTCTCTCTTCTGTTTTTTTTTTTTCTTTCTTTCTTTCTTTTTCTTTTAAAGATTGGTGATAAGGAATTCTAACTACTTAATGAGATGGGAGAGGCCTCACTCCATTGGAGTGGAGGAGTCCAGGTGGAAGTTGATGGATTGGACAGGTAAAGAGAAGAGTCCCGCCCCTCATGCCTATAGTAGGATATATATGAGGGAACCTTAAAGTATGTACACACAGTGAAAGAGACAGAGGGACCTGAGTTCTGTGATCTTAGTAGATTCATATTGTAAGGGTCTCAGAGGGGGAGGGGGGGCTGGCAAAATTCTGAAACCAGAAGAAAGGACAGCAGGACTGACCAATCTTACAGCTAACATGTTGTACCTGGAAAACAATGCCCAGACTCAATTTAGTGAGGTAAGGATTTTGGATTTTAACACTCCATTTAGAGATGCGTTTTCATTTTTAGTTTTTTTAATAAAAATTTGCATATCTGTGGTTCTTGGTCACCCAAGGTAAAGTTTTTGCAAGTTGTACATAGGAATGTCCTTTTCTTGCTTAATGTTTTCTGTGGTGCTATGAGATTTTCCTTTCTTTCCTTTCTTCCTTTTTTTTTTTTTAAATGGAAGATGAAACTGTAGGAGAAAAAGGGAAAGGGAAATTTTGGATAACATGCCTTATTTTGAGAAAGTCAATATTTAGGAGTCTATAAAAATAATTTTTTTTCTAAGAACAGCCTGCAATAGATAGCAGATCGCATTCTGCTAGATACATTCAAGTGACTCCTCTGATGGGTATTCATGTACTAGAGATAAACTAGCTGACCCGACTGTCTTCATTTCTTATCTCTGAGCTGTATGCAGACTTCATCCTAAAAACAAATCAAGGTGTTTTTTTCCCCCATAATAATAAGGTGAGATTTTTAGAAGCCATCTTCATTTTTATTTTTATCAATCCCGAGACTAATTTAAACTCTGAAGAGACTATAGCTATGTCCTTATTGTCTGGCAATAGATTTGGGATATTTATTTTGTAAAGACAAAATTATGTTAGAGCAATACATAATTAAATATTTATGCATGCATATATATAAATGTATTGTAGCCTTTAGGATTCTAGTTTAGGCCCGGATGATCTTATGATTGCTTCTTAACAAGTTTGACTTAGGGATTTAAATCAAGGGGCAAAGGGAAATAGGAGGGGAACTTTTGAAGAGACCGTAAGACTTTGAGGAAGTTTTCTAAGTTTGAGGGAGGTCTAACAACAATATTAGTTTACATTCCTCAGAATAGGGCAGCTGTGTTGACACTAATCAGATAGGGGGTGTCTGGTTGTGGAGACAGGGAACTGAGTGTTTTGGATGAAAATGCTGGCAGGTGAATGCTTGGAAAAGTGGGTTAGAGGACTTAATTCAAACTTCTTAAAAATCAAAACAAAATGCATAGTACTCCCAGTGCAAACCGCAAAAGGAAGAGTCGCGCGAAAGGCAGCAAAGCCAGGCCAGCACTATCATATTGACCATGCTATTGTCTAGACACCTGAGCTGTGCAAATATAACTGGGGAAATATCGAGTTCTCTCTCTAAAGAAGGAAAAGGAAGTGCCTATTTTCCTTTAAAACAATCAAGCAGTCTCGCTTGTCCTCAGTAGAGAAACTTGAGTTTCTTGTTTTGCTTTAGTATTAAAAGTTAGCTTAAAAAGTTAGCAAACAAATTTTAAAATGGAGGCAACTTTATGATTATTTTCTTGATTCCATTGGATCTGGTTTTGCTCAGTTTCAATCATTAAGTAGTGGTCTGTGTGTCTGCAGACACCTGACAGTCTCTCTTCATGATCTATTTCACCAAGTGTTTACATGCAGTTTAAGATCTGAATGTGTGTGTCTAAATATGAAAAAGGAGAAGAGAAAGTTGGTTCTGAGATATCTATAAGGAAATTACAAGGCTGGTGTAAAGTAGAAAAAAATGATTAAGGGAAATACAATATGAAAGAAAAGAACTTCATAAACACTATGATTGAAGACCTACGGAGGACTTCCTATTTTTTCTTTTTTTTTGACGAAGGCAAAAGAGTCATTTTGTGTGAGAATATGATAAAAAAATACCTTTATACTGGTTTGCATTTTTGTCAAAATGTTAGGTAAATGTGTTGTCAGGAGGCAAAATGCCTTGTTCCTCTGTCTTCTAGTGAATGCTGGTAAGGTGCTCAGAAGACTATGAAAAAACATGGCTGAACTTCTCTGTCTTCCTGTGTCTTTTTGCATATTTGTTTCATGACTTTCATATCCTTCCACCAGTGTGTATATTTTGAGATAACTTCATGGCAAGGTTTTCACTCTATTGCTTAAGAACAACTTTCTTTCTGTATAGAAATACGCACTAGTATCTAGTCTTCTATAAATGGAGATGGATATGAGTCTATGAAATGCCTGGGACTACATGTCTCTGAGAAGTCTGAAGTGTAATATAAAAGTTTTAGCATCTTGAAACTTCATGTGTTTTAGTCTATGGCTACACAAATAGATACTATTAGCACACAAGAATTATTAAAATTGGACAGATTATTAAAATAGACTTGGAACTTCCAATGAGAGTGTACATTATTTTAGAACTACTATATATTCTCTGGTTTCAATTAGGTTTTACTGTAATTTGCTGACAATTTTTTTTTGAGTTGATAAACCAAAAACAAAAAATGAGCAATGTAAGAACAATGTCCGTTTTCTACAACTTTCCAGTTATATTTTCCCTCAAGCAGAACTAGACTTGGGGAAGCTGTTAATGAACAGGAAAGGGTCCGGAAGGGAGGAGAAAATGGGCAAGATGAAACAGGCACTGCTTAAGGTTCTACCCTTGGGTTACAATGGAGAGGTTTCAAGCAAGTGCATCTACCCAATGACACAGCCTCTGGGACTTGTCTCAGACTTGGAGAAAGAGAGATTAAATGATGATGATGATGATGATGAAAAATGAAAGGAAAAGATAAAAAAAACAAGAAAAAAAGAAATGTCAACACAAATTTTTAGCTTTACTTTCTTGCTAAATATTTAGCCTGGACTAGGGTAGTCTTGATCATGGTGGTGGTGGTGGGATATGTGTGTGTTTGTGTGTGTGTGTGTGTGTGATGCAGTGGGAGGCAGAAAGAGAGAGAGAGAGTTTAACTCCATGTTAGAAAGAAAAGTATGCTAAAATCTCCCATCTGAGTTGTGGATGAAGAAGGAAAGGCACTTTGATAAATGATTTATTGATACTACATGGAAGTCAAGGTTCATATACTGAAACACTTCATTTAACAGATCAGAATTAATGATTTTCTCTATAATTAAGGGAGGTACATGTATGTGATTGAGTTCCACTTATTAATATTTTTCTCTGTAGTACCAAACGGAGACTGAATACGCTCTAAAAAAAGGTTGTTATAATTCATAGTAGATGCCCCAAGAGTTTCTGTGAAAAAAAAAAATGGCCCACAGTTATTTGGATGCAAGAACAAAG
>RJWT010039814.1:0-12598 GCA_004365215.1 Cuniculus paca | reverse complement strand
TTATTGTTAAAATCTCCAAACCATCAAAACAGTTACAGATTCAGTACAAGTTCTATTGAAGTACCAAAGATATTCTTCACAGAACTACAAAAAAATTATAAAATTTATATGACATCACAAAAACTGAAATAACCAAATCCATCTCGAGGAAAAAAATGATAAAGCAGAAGGCACTACACTATTTGACTTCAAAGCATACTATAAACCTACAATAATCAAAGCAGCATGCTACTGACATAAAAGCAGACACAAGACCAATTAAATAAGGACAGTAAGCCTAGAAATAAACCAGAGCATCTACCACCAACTGGTTTTTGACAAAGAAGATAAAAACACCCAATAATAAACAGTGCTAGGAAAATTGAATATTCACATTCAGAAGAATGAAGCTAGATTCCTATCTTTGACTAGTTACAAAACTAACTCTAAATAGATTACAGATTTAGTGTTAGTCCTGAAACTATGAAAGTACTAGAAAAATATATGTAGAAGGAGAAATGCTTTGAAACATAAATATAGACAAGGAGTTTTGTACAAGAGCTCAAAACCACAGGAAGCAAAAACGAAAATAGACAAATGGGGTTTCATCAAGTGTAAATGCTCTGTACAATAGGAACAACAAATAGTGAAAAGACAATGTATAGAGAGGGAGAAAATATGAGTATTCATGATGGATAAGAGATGAGATAGAAAAGTACAATGAATGTTTAAATTAGAAATATTTGCTATGGTAAAAGACACATTGCCAAGAATTTCACTCACACTATTCCCCCTTGCTTCAAATACATTCATCTCATCACTCCTGCCACTTTATGAAGTACATCTGAAATCTTTGATGAAGTGAGTATCTTTATCATTGTGATGTGATGGTTGCTTCGGTTGTTTGAATGAACTCAAAATATATACCTTTTGTGGTCATTCTGACCTGAGAAAGAACGAGAAGCTATACAGTGCAGATCTAGTGAATAAGGTAGATGAGAAAATAAAATGTTTTTACAAGTGCTGCCTTCCCAGTCTCACTAGGGTGATTATGTTATTGCAATTTTTATTTGCATTTCCCTGATAATTGATGATGTTACTCTTCATATACCTGTTGGCCATTTTTGTGTCTACTTCTGAAAAACATCCGCTTAGGTCTGTTGCTAAAAAATTGACTGAGTAGAAGTTGAGAGACAAATGGTGCTCATCAGAGGCCAGGGGAAAGTAAGGGAAGGAGGTATGAGGAAAGGTGCATCAATAGCTACTAACTTACTGGTGGGTAAAAGTCAGATGCTCTGGAGTGCTATTACACAGTACTTTGACTGTAAAGCAACTCAAAAAGCAAGAAGGATTTTTAAATGCAAAGAAATGATAAATTAGGTTAATTTATCATTAACGTAATTAACCTAGGTAAATGTGTTTAACCTAATTTCAATATTAAACAATATACAAATGTTTTAAACATTCTATGGTACCTTCATTAATATGTGAAATGTTTATTTTTTTATATATCACTTAAAAATAAATAAAAATTAAAAAAATTAAACCTTGAAAATACTGCCAATATATTAAAACACATATGAATAGTAAAGTAAAATGGAGTTTTTGCACTTGGGTAGATTTATTTCTCTATAAATTGAAAAAATTTTCTCTATAGTGCATCATCTTGAAGAAATAAGAATAATCTATTGTGTAGTATCTGTATGTTCAGATTTAGAATTGTCTTGGGAGGCAGTCTGGACTCAAATATTGAATTGCTTGCTACACACATTATTTGGCTGAGTAATAGCGACCTAAACTGTAGCATGCTGAGCATAGAACACTGGATTTACTCCATTCAAGATCTCACACTTTCACCGATACTTAATTCCTAGTCTTACCAAAGATAGTGAATAGAACCAAGGAGGAAGTTAGGTAAAATCTAGGGCATTCTTGACTAATCTCTTCCTTCTTCCCTAAATCTAATTAGTCACTGAATCTCATTGACTTGATTTCTCAAGTAGGTTTTAATCTTGCTATCGTTGTTGTCAAGCCCATGTTCTGTCTCCTGCAGTGTGGAAGGGTTACCTTATTATTACACACCTCCACATTTGCACTGCATCATCCATTCTTCAAAGAACCACTGCAAGAGTCTTTAAGTTGAATCAAATCATTTTCTTGTTTAAAATTTGATTCTACCAGATTCTATTTCTTTATCATTGTTCACTAAGTCCTGCACACACAGTTCTTGCATACCTATTTACTAACATCCTCTGAACCCCTCCTTTCTTCCATCTTTGAGTCTGCCTGACTTTCTCTCTATTTGTTGAACATGCTGAGCATGTTTCTGTCTCAGTATCTTTGCACTCATTGTCCTTTCTACTTGGAATTATCTGACTCAGAGATCATAACATCTAATTTTCAGTCCCCTGAAAGGCTTTCTCTGCTTCCATTCCTATGGTAGCCACAGCTTCTCTGTAGGATCCTCCATGACCAAAGAGGCCTTTGCATGACTCATTGCTTGACATGGCTTCTGCTTCTGGTTGTTACTCAAACACTGACTGATTCAATAAAGATCTAAGCAAAATCTCTCATGAAATGTTAGGAATGTGTTCACTTGGATGTGTGAACAACTCATTGAAGAAACATTTCAGATCTATTATCAAAATTTTAAGATCTGCAGCTTATTAAACAATTTAGAATTTAAAAAAAAAACTCTCCAGGAAAATTGAACTTACATTTTTCATCATTTTCATTTTCCAACTTGCTTTTCTTTTTAAATGGCACTCTAGCCGGGTGTGGTAGTGCTTGCCTGTAATGCCAGCACTCAGGAAGCTGGGACAGGAATATCCCTACAAGTCCAAGGCCAGCCTGGGCTACATAGAAGTTCAAAGCCAGCCTGAACTGCATGGCAAAACCCTGTCTCGAAAAAACAAAAATAAATAAATAAATAAATGACATTCTAAGTTGACCATCTATTATTCATTAAATTTTAGTAAAAATCACATCCAGGTAAAAAGTATACTGTACCAAAACAAGAATTATTTTAGAAATTTGCATCTCCATGCACTATAAACATACTTAAAATATACACCATCAAGCATAGGAGTTACAAACAGTTAACTGTGAATCAGAGAGTTATAATTCCACTGATGAATTCTCAAGGCGCAAAACCATGGGTCATATCCTATAGATTTTAACATAAAACTCTTCTCAGGGAGTTCCACTTGAAAACAGAGAAGACAGGTTGTGAATTAATAGTCATAAAATGCACTGTTCTATGAACCCCATATTGCATTAATAAAAGAAATATGAGTCAAGTTAGTGAGAGAGGAAGGTGTATTTTCTAGTTTGTAAAAAAACCAGCATCGCCTTTTTAGAAATAGATATTAATTCTGCAATTTTTCTCTGGCCATATTAACCATTTTCAAAGAAAATAAGTTGACTAAGTTGAGTAAAATTTAGGTAAGATAAAATAGTTAAGATTTGGAAATTCTAGGAAGTAGAATGCCACCAGAGGCAGATGGACGATCTAGTTTACTGATTTATCTATTGTGTTAACATCACAAGCACATACTTTTAAACTAGATGTTTAACGTCCCATTGGAAGAATCTGCCAAGGGACATGGGCTGCAGGATTACTTGGTCCCATTTTACAGATGAGGAAACTGAGTCTGAGGTATGCCAAGTGACAAACAGACAGCACTTGGATTTGGAATCAGGCTTCCAGCCTGAACATCAGCCATGGGTCTCATTAGCTGTGTGACCTTTTGTAAATTACTTAAACTCCCAGCCTTCCTAACATTATTTCCTCATTTGTAAAAGGAAGAATAATCAGTTTTGCATATTATTTTGTAAATAAATGAAGCAGTGTATATTAAAGTATAGCAAATGGGCACAGTATCTGTTTACTAAATGGCAACTATTAGATGGTGATGTGGAGCCCTAGATGTACCTCAAATCCTTTATTTACCACCCTGGTTCATTCTCCATTAAAACAGTGCCTTTTTGCTCATTCATATTATTGTTTCATTTTGTTGTTTTGTTGTCTGGCTTAGATTTCTTCCACCACAGTTATCTCAATTCTCTACATTTAGAAAACCCAGTTAAATTTCACCTAGAAAATAAGTTGGCATCAAATTGTTAGGAACAACAAAATAATTATAAAACTGAGGAGGATCTGGAGAGAAAGGGAAACTCACACAGTGTTGGTGGAAAACTACAAGGAGGTTACTTCAAATATTGAAAGTAGATCCACCATGTGATCCAGTGATTCCATTGCCGGGTATATATGCAAAGGAAATGAAATCCATATGTGGAAGAGACATCTTTAGTCCCATGTTTTGTGCAATAATGTTTATGATAAGAATGGAAATAAAGTGTCCATCATCTAATGAACAGATGAAGAAAATGTAGTATAGATACTCAGGAGAGTACTATTTGGCCTGTGAAAAAGAAATAATTTCACTGGTGACAATGTGGATATCATGCTAAGTGAAATAAGACAAGCACAGAAAGACAAGTACTGCATGAGTCTACTTACTATATGTGAACTCTAAAATGTTGGTCTTATGGAAGATGAGAGTAGATTGGTGGTCACCGGATGCTAGGCACAGTTTGGTGTGGGGGGGTGATGGGAAAAGACTGACCAATGGACACTAAATTATGATTAATTATTCAAAATTTTAAAAACTTTACAAAGACCAAAAAATAAATAGAAGGAAGTGTACAAATAAATATTTTGGAAACAATATTATTCCGTGGTTTAAAATAATCATTTGGGCTATATATTTGGAAATGAGAAACTAACAAAATTATTCTGCTTTTGTAAACTGTATTGATCTTTAATTTGTTTATTCAAAGAAGTTTCATCTGAAATATTAGAATTTCTGGACACAAAGTTTTCATTAGTTACTTACAGGATGAGAATTTAAATGTATATTTGAGTAGTCTACTTTGCAGATACATTTTAGTATAACATTTTATTCAAATACTTTTCTTGGTGAATGATCTTTTCTCATTTTCTCCATAAATGTCTTGTAAAATTTACTTTCTTTGGTGTTTCCACATCCAATGAGAGCAAGGTTTTATCTGCAGTTGAACATAAAATGGAAGGCATCTACAAGTCATTTCAATGTGTTTTGAGCAGTTTGTGTCATTTGGTCTCTTTTCTGTTGCTTTCCTTCTAAAATCTACTACCTTAAAATAGAAAAGGATTCTCTTCAGGACGTCTTATTTTATTTCCCTTCTGGAAGTTCAGCCTCAGAGTAACAGCCTGAGAAAGAGCTTCTGAACACTGTGTGGGGCTGGGCTGTGACTACTCAGGCTATGACCTGGCCATTGCTGCCGGCAGGCTTTGTTCTCTGACAAGTGCTCCTGCACATAGCAAATCCGATGGACTCAAGAGAGCATGTAGCATATGGAACCAGTACATGAGCATGGGTTGCATTTCTTTATAGCAGCAACATGTTAGATATTAAGATGAACAAAACATGCTGTTTAACACCAAAGCATAAGAAAGGTATGAATACAGCAAAAACACCTATAAAGCTCTCATACTGAAAATTCCAAAATATTGTTGAGGAAAAGCAAAGATATAAAAATATGGAGAGATATAATCTTCATGAATGAAGAGCTTTACTATTACTAAGATACAAATTTTCCCCAAATTGATCTCTTGATTTAATGGAATATCACTTGAAATCCTAGTAAATTTTTAGTAAAAATTACCAAGCTGATTCTAAACTTCATATAGGAAGACAAAATTGTCATTGAAATTACTTTGAACAAAAGAATGAACAGCATTGGAAGTCTAATACCATGTGGTCTGAATATGTACAGTAAAGCTGTATAATGACTGTGTTATTGGCATAAAGACAGACAAACAAATCAGTGTGAGATTTTTAAAGACGAATGATTTCCTACAAAAAGAGTAAAAATCTAAAGGCATTTCAGAAGAGAAAGATAAAAAAGACAGTTCTTTCACTAAATGATTTGGAACCATTGCTTTCACATATTCACATGTGAAAAAAAACAATTTCGATCCATACTATGCTTCATTTATAAAATAGTTACTTCTGAAACCTAAAATATAATAGTTTCAAAAACAAAACATAAGATAAAACTTTTGTGATAATTGAGTTGGATAAAAACTTCCAACTTCTTGGAAGACACTTCTTGTGTCTGGAACTTAAAATAATAGGAAGTTAAACTAATTTGTTAAATGGGTAAGCCCCTTCATGAAGACAAATGGTTGGCTAAGACCAATAAAAATACTAGGAGTTAGGAAATTAGGTTCTAGGGGAATAGGGAAATGAAAATTCAAATCACTATACAATTCTATCATATACCAATTAAAATATCTAAAATTGAATAGGCTAGCTTGGATCAGGAGGTAATCAAATACTTCTAGTGGAAATGTAAAATAGATTGATTTTTCACAGAAAAATTAAAATTAAACAAGCATCTTCCATATTTACAGTCATTATACCCCTAGATATTTATATAAAACTGAAAATGCATGTCTGTATCAAAACTTGTGAAAGTCCCAAGCTGAAAGCAACCTAAGTGTTCACCGGTAAGCTATGTATGAACAAATTATAGGATATTTTTAGCTGCAACACTACTCAGCAATTAAATGGTTGAATTAGTGGTAGGTCAAAATGGATGAAATACAGAGTGACTATGCTAAAGGAAAGAAGTCAGGAAAAATAGAACATGCAGTTTTATTACATTCATATGAAATGTAATAAAATTAATAAAATTGCCAAAAAAATTAGTAGTGGTAGAAAACAGATCAGTGTTTTCTAGAGACTCAGATAAGGGGCTGGAAGGGAAGTCGTGGAGTGGCAAGCTTCCCAGGAGGCATGAGAAAGCTCTCAGGTGTGACTGCATAATGTTTATGATTGCAATGGTGGTTTCCCACATATTTATGTCAAAACATCAAATTTTGAAGTTTATGTGTGGCTTGTTGTTACTCTATAATTGTTCCTCAATAATGCACATAAAATGAAAAAACGGATATAAAGGTAGCATGGCATAAAATTTCAGAAAGCAAATAAAATTTTGATTATAAATGATAAGTATATTTTAAATGATATTTTTGTAGGACTTTGATGGGGACCAGTGTCTACAAATTCTTGTTTTGTTTTTTGTTTTTTTTAATTCATGCATGTTAGTGATTCCAAATGGTGAGACACATTTTGGAAGTTTGGTGCATGCATTTAATATATCTTAATCATTTTAAGTTCCTTAACTCCCTCTTTCCCCAAACCCCAATTATCTTCTCTAAGTTTCAAAGTCTACCTTCTAATTTTCTAGCATATCTCTTCTTTATTTTATTTTATTTTATTTTATTCATTTATTTAGTAGGCTTCTCATATTAGAGAAAACATAATATTTACTTTCTGAATCTGGTTTATTTTGCTTTGTTTGGTGGAATTTAAGACCATCAAACTCAGCAAACTCATTTTTCTGAAAGTTACATTATTTCATTCTTTATGGCTGAATAATAGTCTACTGTATATATGTATCACTTTTTCTTTGCCTACATATATTGACAGGCCTCTTGGCTGTTTCCAGAGCTTAGTTCTTATAAATCGTGCCTCTATAAAAATGTACGTGCATTTATCACTATAGTATTTTGTCTTTAACTCTTTTAGAAATATGTCCAATGGAGGTACAGCTATATCTAGTAGTATTTCTATGTCTAGCTTCTTTAGGAATTTCCACACTGCTTTTTGTAATGGTTGCATTAGTACACATTACCACCAACAATGCAGCCAGGTTTCTTTGTTTCCCACAACCTTATCAACATTCCTTGTGCTTTTTGTTAATTTTGTTCTGTTCTGTTTTGTTTTGTTTCATTTTATGTATGTTCTTCATGATAGCCATTTGAATGGGGTAAGATGATCTCTAAGAAGTTCTGATTTGCATTTTCCCACAAACTAAAGATGTGGAACATTTTTTCATATACTTATTGACTGTATTTCTCTTTTTGAGAAGTGTCTATTCAATTGGTTTGCTCACTTTTGAGTGGGTCATTTTCTGAGGGGCTAGTTTTTTAATTCTTTATGCTGTATATTCTACATATTAGTCAGAATTGTACCTTGCAAAGATTTTCTCCATTCTGTATGTTGTCTGTTCACTCTGATGGATGATTTCTTTGCTGTGCAGAAATTTCTGAATTTAATGTTATATAATTTGTTGATTCTTGATACTATTTCCCATGCTGTTGATATTCTATTCAGGTTGTCTCTACCTGTGCCTACAGCTGCAGATGTTTTCTCTCTGTTACTTTCCAGCAGCTTCAAAAATTTCTGTTTTTACATCTAGATCTTTGATGCATTTGCTTTGCTTTTAGTATAGGGAGAAAAGGATTTTGGTATTTTGATATCCATATCCAGTTTTCCCATTGTAGAATGTTATTTATTTCCCATGCATAAATTTTATTTATACCTTGCTAAGCTGTTGTCTTTTTTACTCCATATCTCCAATGAGAGAAACACTCTGCTCTAAGAGATAGTCATTGCATAGTTAGAGATGACCCAGAGCTAGATGTCCTAGAGAGCTAGATTTGTTTTATTTGAAAATCAACCAATTGGTGTAGTTCTGTCCTTCTAGACACCACAATTTACTCTCTTGCACAGATACATCTGGAAACAGATGAAAGTGACTATCATATACCTCTCAAACCATTTCTTCTATGAAGAAATATACTCAGTTTATCTTGTCATATTGGAGACAAATTACTCCATATTCATCTCTTTCAGGACTCCCTTGAGTGTATTAGTGTCACTCTCCAAGCATGGGACCCAAAACCGGGAACAGTAATCTGAACTCAATATGATCAACACATAGCACTAGGAACTCTAATCTTCTTTGTTCTAAGCCGCACGGCAGCCCCAGATTGGATTCACTTTTCTAGCAACTGTGTTGTACTGTCAGTTCCTGTTGAACTTGAAGCTAAATAAAGCCTCATGTTTTTCTTGTTTTCAATAGAACTGCTATAAATCATGTTTTTTGTTTATATAAAACCAACTGTTTGAACTTAAATGTAGGAATTTATATGTGCTTCTGTGAAATTACATCTTGTTTTATGCTTCTTGTTTCTGCCTATTGAAATCATTTTGAATCCAATATTCCCATCTACTATATTTATAGTTCCTCTTAGCTTTAGGTAATTCACAAATCTCATACATAACATTTGATTTCTTGTGCTTTCGTTCAGCCTTATAGTCCCCTCTAGCTACCAATTTACCTTTCACCTTCACTTCCCAATTACAGTGGACCTATATTATTTACAGTCCAATGTACTTGTCTTTAAAAAATCATTTCTTCTCTTCTTTGGAACTAGCAATTTTAACAATCCATCCCCCACTTCACAACAAAAATTGTGATCTATACTGGAGAATTCGAATACTGTATTTACAAGACTGCAGTGACTGATTCATGAAATAGGCTATTATACACATACTTTCAGTCTCTCAGATACTCTATAATCAATTTTAAAATACACGCTGAGGTCACAGTAGTGGTAGAATGTGATCATCCTATTAAAAAGAAAGATGAAACTTTTTAAAATTAGGGTAGCATGAAACCAAGTCACAATCAAGGTGACTGAAGGAAAGAACAAGGCTATGATAACTTGTGTTAATTCAGTGATAACTAACACCATGATCATGCCTTAACTTCCCTGAAATGTTAGCTAATTGATTGTTTTTACTATATTATAAGCTCAGGCTGTACCTGGGCAAGTTCTTTTTATTCACTCACTGTCCAGAGAATTAAATAGTTGTAAGATGTATCTTACAATACCAGTGATCTATTCATGTTCCTTGAGAACTTTAAATTCCAGATGTGCTTTGCATAGACTGGACGCTCTAAATTGAGCTCTTCTTATCTGAAATGCTTGAACTTCAGATATTTTCAGTTGTTGGAATATTTAAATATACATGAGGAAATATGTTGGGGCTAGAACACAAGTCTAATTCCAAATGCATTTTATATCATGTCCACCAGACATCCGTCCCCTGAAATAATTTTATTCAGCATTTTCAAAGCATCTGCATTTTGGCTGCAACCTAACACATGAGAGCAATTGCAGAACTTTCCACTTGTGGTACCATCCTTACTCAGAAAGTTTCAGATTTTGGAATGTTCTGGGTCTAGATCAGGTCTGTTCCACTTGCCTATATTTTGTGATGTAACTATCTTCAGTGCTCTTGAGCTGGTTCACAGCCTCCCACATCTCCTTCAGTCACATCAGGGCAGCTGGCCTCAGCCGGGATGGACAGCAGCAAAACTTTCAAACGAAGCCTCCCTCCTCCCTACCCTGATGCCGATAACTCATCCACACTCCAAGTAGCAGAACAGTGAAATAGCACACAATAAAAGCTACTGTGTGCAATTTGGCCTTCATGCTTTAGAAACATTAATCTATGATGCTCTCACAGTAACACTGGGAACCCAGGACTACTTTTATCCTCATTTTCAGGTGAGGAAATAAAGGCACAAAGAGGTTAAATAATATCTTGGATTGTAAATTTAGTAAATTGCACATCCACCTAGTGAATGTTCCTATGTCTGTGATCTTAGCATTAAACAAAGGCATTCACTACTCCCTAACTAATAATGGTATTTTCTGTTTTTATGGAATTAGGAAAACAGTTCTCTAGTTTGGATGTTTGAAAGGATTTACCAGCTTCCCCTGAGCATATTTATAAACTTATTTCCTTCCTTTTCTAAACTTCACTCTTTTAAAGGAAAAAAAGAAAAAGATGCTTTAGGACTGATCTTTAGTTCTAAAAACAATTTTACTGTAATTTAAGAGTTTTATCTCATAAAATTTCAATATGTTGCCACACCACTTTTGTTCACACTGTCTTTGTTGTCCACCGATGACTTCGAATTCACATTTTGTTGGCTTTGTTATCATCTGAGTACTTCCTGGAGTAATGGTGCAAACATACTATTTGCTTGAGTATTTTCCATTTGTATATTTATTTCTTACTGATATTATTATGAATTACATAGTTAGATGTGCATGTGTGTACATGTGTAATTTATATAATAATTACTCTTCCATTAGGTCACACTTTACTTGAGTTACTCAAAGACTATTTCCTTTCCAATTTTTTTAATGGCACTGGGGATTGAACCAGGGTCTTGAGAATGAAGGCAAAGATTCTACAAATAAGATGTATCTCCACCCCTCAAAGACTATTTCTTAATGTGAATGTTTTTGTTCCTTCTGAGTTCATAGTCCAGTATCTTTTTTACTTTGATTTTTCAATAGTAAAATAACAACATTTTCTTTCTAGGAGTAAATATTGTTTGTATAAAATATTTTGTTTGCTATTAAAAAGTTTCAAAATGATTTTCAGTACTTATAAACATTTTGGAATTGCCAGCAAATTAATATAAATCACCTCAAGCCTGTGTTATATATTTTATTTTTGCTTGTTTTCTTATTTCATGTAGATAATACCTCAAAGATGTTTAAATATTAAGAGATGATCAGAAAATGGTGAGTCAATCAATCATGAATTTGAGTATTGGGTCTTTTACAAGATTTAAAAACTCCTGCAAATTAACTTGAATTTTGTTATATAAAAATACCCAAGTTTGCATTAACCACCATATAAATATGTAGAAACATTATTCCTGAATGGGATAGTAAGTATGAAGCTCTTGGCATTCTGCCTGGTACGTAGTAAGTAGCCAAAAATATTTCTTATGACTTAACTTTAAATATTCCTTACACTTAAAAAAGAAAATAATTTAAATGAAAATGCTACTCAATTCTTCCTTCCATGATGCTGGATCGGAGAAACAAAATCTTAAAAGATAATAATTATAAGTGTAATGATTGATCATGATGGTTATATGCATGAAGTGTTTAAATTATATAGAAGTTGTGTCTACCTTTATGTCTCATCTCTGAAGATTCAAAATGTATGAAATCATTTCCATCCCCTCACTTTACAAATGAATAAGAAGGAACTTTGAAAAGTTAAGGACCTTGACCATGACCATTCTGTTCCTGCAAGAGCTAGAAATCAAATTTAGGCTTGTCTGATGCTAAGATCTCTCTTCATGAAATGGTGATAAATAATTCTACCTACATCCAGGAGTCCAACTATTTTGAACTCAAGAATTAACTCCTAACAACACAGGTCCATAAAAATATAATCATATATTTTCTGAGTCCAAGTCTGTACCATGTTTATAAAATAGCCCATTGGAGATTTCATACTAAATCACAGAGATAGATGGGTGAATGAGTAGATAAAGACAAGTGGAGACAGATGAAAGATAAATTCCATTTGGTATTTATTTATGTTAGGAAAGTATACCTTGAATGGTGGCTATAAATATTTTCATGTGAATAATTTAACTCACCTGCTTAGGAAATAAGAAAAAAAGTATTCAGGATAGAGAAAAAAATGTCATCTCTTTCAGGATAAATAAAATTGTCCCAGTACTTACTCAGGCTTAGTTATCAATGACCAACATGATGCACTAGTTTTAATCTGGATAATTAGTTTACTCTACTTATTGTAAGTCTAATTTTTCAGATTACCTTTAATGTCATTTCAGGTTGGGAAATTGCCAGTGAATGCAGGACTTGAAATATCAG
>RJWT010039813.1:0-12615 GCA_004365215.1 Cuniculus paca | reverse complement strand
AGAAACAGTAGCTGTGATAACCATAGTATAAGATGGGTGAAAGTAATTCTAGATTACACTCCAGTGATGAAATAGCTACCTGAAAATACTACATAAATACTTATTACAACTAATGTCTTCATCTGTTGATTAAGAAACTTGAATGACATTAAATCTATTACCTCTCTGTGTAACATTCAATGATCGTGTTCAACTATTCTCTAAAGTCACTTTTCTCCTCGAGAGTTTCCATATTGCACTCTTTACCTCAGCATTTCTGAGAGTGTAGATCAAAGGGTTTAACATAGGTGCTACCATAGTATAAAAGACAGCAACAGCTTTATCAATTGGCAAAGTGGTCACTGGTCGTAGATACACAAATATGCAGGGCACAAAGAATAAGACAACGACTGTAATGTGAGACATACAGGTAGAGAGGGCTTTGCGCCTACCCTCCAAACTATAGTTCTTTAGGGAATGCAAAATGATCACATAGGACATCATCAAGAGGAGGAAGTTCAACAGGCAGATGAACCCACTGTTGGCAGCAACAAACAGACCAAGGGTGTGCGTGTCCATGCAGACAAGTTTTAACAAAGGGTACAAGTCACACATAAAATGGTCTATGACATTGGGGCCACAGAAGGGCAGCCAAATGGTAAAGAGGATCTGAATAGTTGCATGCAGAAATCCTCCAGTCCAGGACACTCCCACAAGGAGAATGCATAGCTTGCGGCTCATGATGGTTGTGTAGTGCAGAGGTTTGCAGATGGCCACATAGCGGTCATAGGCCATCGCTGTCAGCAGGATGATCTCAGTAGCACCAAAAATGTGTTCTGCATAGACTTGAGCCATACAGTCATTAAAGGAAATGACTTTTTTCTCATGCAGGGAGTCCATGATCAATTTTGGAGCTGAAGAAGAAGAGTAAATTGTGTCTATTAAGGAAAGGTGGCTCAGGAAGAAATACATGGGAGAGCTCAAAGCCTGGCTGCTGATAATAGCGACCATAATGAGCAGGTTGCCTGACAGTGTTACCATGTACAGAACCAGAAAGACCACAAAGATGACTTTCTGCATTCCAGGGTTTGAAGTGAGACCAATTAAAATGAATTCAGTCACATTCCTGTTATTATCCATGCATATAGTGTGGGTGATAAGCACTCCAGAAATAAATGTTTAACCTTTAGAAAATGAAAGAGAAAAGAACCATAGAAAATCAAATAATCTAAAACTCTTGCCTTTTCATTACTCTATCATTTCATGGATTATTTTTTTTCTTCCCAAATCCCTTTATAAATAGAAACCTCAAATCTTTTCTTAATTGATTCTATTAGTTTCCTGAATTGAAAGAACTCTTAAATCCATAGGAGTCTTTCAATAAATGAATTTCTTGTTCTAAGGTAGCAGACTATTTTCAAAATTTCAATTGAACATCAGTATAATGAAATAAATTGATCATTACAAGTAATGATTTTGGGGATCAAGAAGACTTTAAAATATATATGTGAAATAATGTTCCTTAAAGCCGTAAAATAGTCTGTATAACCTAGTCATAATTTTGCTAAGCACACTAGAAATAAAACATTAGTTACAATTGGTATAGAATTAGTGTTTGAAGATTATAGGGTTTATATGCATATTTTGAGAATAAAGTTCAAAATCTCATAAAATTTTCCATAGTTTTGTGTTACCTATATTAAAACAAATTCACTGAAGTTTCTCTTTTTTCCTCATCCTCGACAACATAGATAGAACTAGAGGACATTATGTTAAGTGAAATAATGCAGACACAATATCACATGCTGTTCTCTCTTACATGTGAGTGTTCAAAAACATCAACTAAACACACAGGATAGCAATTTTTAGGGGAAAGGACTAGAGGGAATTCTAATGTTCTCCAGCCCAGTTGGATGACCACAGTTCACAGTAACTGAATGGTTTTAAACATCTAAAATAGAAATGCTCAATCACTTAAAACAAAGACTTGAAAAGAAGAGGGAACTGCTAATTACCCTGACAAGATCAGTGCATATTATATGCGTGTTTTGAAATATCACATTTTACCCCATTAATAGGTGCAATTATTGCACAGTAATCAAAAATTAAAGTAAAATATTCCAATTCTGTATTGCCACTAAAAGCATGCATATAGGAAGTGGTTCATTAGTAAATTAATTAACACTTTTTGAGCATATTTTTCAAGATGTGAGACTAGGGGTGATCCTTTCTTTTTATATCTTTTCCTAATTTCTACAGTTTGCATTAGTAATTCTACTATAAGTAAAATGTATACTTTCTGTTTGATTTTTTTAACTTGGAGACCTATATTGAAATCATGAATGTTCAAATTCATCAGAATATGTGAGACAACAAATACTGACTCTCTTATATTGGCCCATTGTGGGAACTACGAAAATATTATCTGCGTATAGCTAAAGTAGTGCTCCAATGTGCTTAGGACATTGTTGTTAACAGTTCACCAAATGAACATAGGATCACACAGCCATGACTGTCCCACAGAACATCCTAAAAATCATTTTTAGTCTACCAGCTAAAGATGATTGCTCTCTGATTTTAACATGATATTCATCAATAATTTATATGGATCCTCTGTAAGTCAAATTTGAGTATTCACCCTGAATCCACTTAATTCAAAATCTGTTTTCATTTACTTGGTGTAGTGTACGTATAACTTGTAATTCAACTTCCTAATAGTACTGAGAACTAAAATTTATCATCATTAATTCTCATATTTACAAGGACCTTAGATCACTTTTATTTACTGTTATGTGTTCTTAAAACACAAATGTAATGAAAGGTAGCATGAACTGTCCCTGTTTGTGTGGACATGACACAAAATGAGGGACGCTGAAAAGTAACCTATTCCAGATGGTTCCACAAAGTCTTCATTGTGACGATGGTCTTAGAGCTCCCAGCCCAGAGTTATGCCCTTACTCTCAGTAGCCCAGTGCAATAGAGAATCCTTCCAGGTGCAAGAACCCCTGATAATAAATTTGAGTGCACTTCTAATTGACAATTCATCTCTAGAGTAGATAGCTCTTGGGAGAACCAACAATGGCCTAATATGTTTCTACAGTTTCCTAAAGATCTGTGTCAATGGTTAGATTCTGTGATTGAAGCCAACAGAAAATTCTAAACTTAACACACTCATTTTAATTTCAACTTGTAGTTTCATTTCTTACAAACCTTGATTCTATCTGTATATATTTAAGAAGCAATTCTCTTTTGTAATTTTTAAGGTACTTCTTTTTCCACATACTACAGAAACAAAAATGAACAACTCAGCTTTATATTAAATTTGATGTAGTTGGTATTAATTGGTGACATGAGCACAAAATCAGTTTGAATTTTTGTCCAGTCAAAAGACCAAGAATGTACCCATTAGAACACAAATTCTCAAATATTGATACCTTTAATGTAAAAAAGACACTTATCTTTCATAAAAATTTTCTTATATTTTAATTGAGAGGCAAGAATCTAAACAAAGTTATTTCCAGAGAAAACTTTCTTACTTCTTTAATTTTCACATACTCGAGCACTTTCTTTAAAGATACTCAAGCACTTTCAGAGGAAAGTTTGCCTGTAACTCTCCTTTGCCTATGCCTAATAATAGGTACAGATTTATTTTTCTATCACCCATTTCTTTTATAAGAATTATTATTTGTTTATGTCACGTACTCAGCTTATAATAAATGGTTCATATATGCTATTTCTTCTAATCCTCACAATAATGCTATGAGGTTGGTAAAATTTAGCTGTATTTTAAAGAAAACTAAATTGTGGCTAGGAGAAGGAAATAACTTCCCAAAGTCATAATGATAATAAAAAAAATAGAGGAGCTTGTATTCAAATCCAGGTTGTCTGTCTCCTGCTTGCCAGCACACACTCAGAACCTCCCCAGAATAGATCCTGTTTTGTTCTGGACATTAGCAGTACCAGTGTTTATACAAGTAGACTAGTGCCTAAAGACACTACCTGTGACACCAGGAGATCAAAGGCAGAGTTTTTGATGTGCTATGAAATGTGTAGTCTGATACAAATGTAAACTTCCATTGGATAAGTCTGTAGAACTGTGATACTTTAGAAATCCTCAGATATCATTATTTTACTAATTCATATATGACCTAAAGATGAAGAAATTGAGGACCAGACAAAGAAAGTCTGAAAATAACCTCATTGACTAGAGGCAGAGAACAAGATAACCAAGGTCTTGTAACACCTACCACCATAAGGTTTATCCCACCAAAATATTTGACTTTCATAGGAAGCCTTAAAATGAGTATATACAAGGAAACATAACTGCAAGAAGACAGAGAATTAATACTTATATTTATCAGTATCTGTCTTGACTCCCTGAAAAAGAGGGCTGAGTCTGAATGGAAAGGTGGAGAAACTGAGTCATCACCAGGTCCAAACTCACTGCAGCATAAACAAGCTCATGCCTAGTGAGAACATTATCTGAGGAAGACTGATAAACTCAAAAGAAAACTGTCACTCTGGGACAGAACATTAGTAAGACTCTCAACACTGCAGAGGGTACACTCTCTCCTTGCAGATCTTATATTTTCATGCATCTACTTCTCGAGTCTCAGTTTTAGATTGAAAGATTCCTTTGTAAACAGAATTCAAATGCTGTTCCTCTCTGTCCTGAGCTGACCTGTCTTGAAAGTGGTGCAGTTCACATACCTCAACTCAGTTTTGCTGCCCATTTGCCTTTTTTATTCTTAGTTGCATCTCATATTTCTTCCCATCAGTAAGACTTTTGCCTCTTTTTCATTCCTGGAAATTATCAAAATTGGAGAATTATTTAAAACATGAGTGGCTCTACATAAACCAGTCTCCAACCACCCAAACCACCATATTCTATGTTGCACTGTGGAGAAAACTCTGAGCAACCCGTCTGGTAACACACTCTCTCCAGTAGAAAAGCCTAAAAATTAACTCCAAATACATAAACTGTACACCTTTTCCTGTGAAATTTTAAATATATTTATACTTACACTTTAGGAGAACAAATATTTCTGTAAAATATCCTAGAATTATTTCTGAATATAATCCCTGATCAAGCATCTGAAGCTAATGCTACAATGATCTGAATTCTAAACCTTTAGAAAAAACAAGGAAAAGGAGGAACTGGATTTAAATATCCAAACTTCCAGATAACTTACTGTGATTGCATCTTTAGTTGTGGAGAATGTCCATTTTGTTGCAAAATATAAAGTAATATGTATCTATTCAGGCAGTATGTTAATGGGGATTTCTCAAATAAGCAAACAGCTTCCTCAAAAATTGTATAGGTAGAGAAGGTACTGAGAACTTTATTAGAGGACGTGCTTCTGTCTAAGGCTTTGCTCTCCCAGGAATTAATTATTTCTGTTTTTCTATAGATATTATTTTAGGAACACACATTGAGAAGTATTTATCTAGAAACAATGCATATTCACCTGACTAAATCTTTTCTCTATGCTTTAACCCATTAACAGCTTACATGTCTGGTCTGGAATTTTATGTGATGAAGCATTGCTCTCATTAGCCCTTGAGTATCTGGATCTGGGACATGAAGGACCCTAAATGTTGTGCGATAACAATGTGGGCTTTCACTCAGCTCACATATATGCTACGATACGTCCTCATTGCCTGAGGCCATGTGGAAAATTGAGGTACCAAGTCAGTCACTCAATGGCATCCTAAACCTACTGGAACATAGTCTGTCCATAGGAATGAAACTTGTAACCTGACACACATTCACACAGAATAATAACTTGAACTGGGATACAAATGAAGGAAAATGTTCTGTGTCAAGTTTCCAAGGGTAAAAGACAAAACTGTTGATTTTCATACCTTCACATTGGCCTCTTTTTTTGAAATTTTAGAAATTTGAGCATCTACTTAATGGAAGAAAACTTACCTAGGAGGAATATTTCAAATTCTCATCATATATAAATATCATTAGGACAGTGATGACAAGAACAACCGAACATGTTCTGACATCTTGCAAACACACATTGTACAATTACTCTGTAGCCCAGAAGGCAGGATGTTGTTTAAATCACAGGCCATTAAAGTTGAAATAGATGCTGTATCTACAGGTACAGCTAGGCAGTGGATGGTGAACCAGGAGAACAGTAAAAATAGTAGCTCTTGTTACTGAGCACTAAGACCTTTACCCTATGTATACTGTGTTAAGTGATTTTCTTTTAGTCAAAGAATTTTTTTTAGGATTAGTTGTGCTTCTTACAGGCAACATATCACTGAGGCTTTTCATGTGGTCTCCTAATCTGTCTCTTTTGGCTGGGGAGTGAGGTCATTTACATTGACAGTTTTATTGAAAGCTATTGACTTATCCCTGTCATTTTATTGTTTTTCTCTTTTTAATTCCTTTAAGTATCTCTTTTATTTAACTACTCATCCTGCTTGGTGTATTCATCCATCAGACTTCAGGCACTGTTGGCTTCATTCTTTCTTTGATAAATTTTTCATTCATGTTTTGAATGGTTGCGACTGGATTTTCTGATTTTTACTTGACTCTACTTTAAATTTATTGATCAGTAAATTTATTAATACTATTCTCTTTTTTATTATAGCATCGAGTTAACAAATTTTCCTTGCTTCCCTCTGAACATTTTGTACAATTTAGCTGTTGGTGCTTGATTTTCTCTTGATTGATACCCCCTTGAAACTGCTTTGGGAGATTTGGAAGGTTTTAGAGGCATTTTGTTTCCTTCTCTCATGTTTCTATTCATGTGTGTGTTTGTGTGTGTGTGTGCATAAGTGTGCACATGTACTGATGAGGGTTAAGTCAACTGTGTTGAGAAGATGTTCATGTTAACATGGAGTAGGTCAACAGTTCATGAACAAAACGCAAACTGCATAGGAAGTACTTCAAAGAATCAACAACTGGGATCTCATCTTATTAATATGTTTTTCCACATTAAGAGAAATCACCAACAGAGTGAAAAGAAGACCCACAGAATAGGAAACATTTCAAGCAACTCTTCCTCAGACAAAGGACTTATATCCAGAATATATAAAAATTAAAAATAATTAGCCTCTCCACATTTAAAGACCAAATCTAATAATGGGCATCTGAGATGAATACACAATTCTCTGTTGAAGAAATACAAGTGGCAAATAAATATATGAAACAATGTTTAATATCACTGGTCATTTGAGGAATGCAAATCAAAACAACACTGAGATATCATCTCACTCCAGAAACAATGGCTAACATCAAGAAATTAACCTATAAAAAATGCTGCATGGACTTTTGGGAAAAAGAAACTCTTCGCCATTGTCAGTGGGAGTGTACACTGGTGCAACCATTGTGGAACTCAGTGTGGACATTCCTCAAAAATTAAGATTAGAGGTGTCATTAGACCCAGCTTTTCCCCTTCTCAGTATTTCCCCAGAATTGAAAGCATCATACCACAGTGATATATATGCACTCATATTCATAACTGCAGTTTGTAATAGCCAGATCTTGGAATCAACCCAGATGCCCATGAATTGCGAAATGGATAAAAAAGGTGTGATTTTTTTTACATTGAAGTATTACTTATCTATAAACAAGGATAAACTTGAGACTTTTGTGGGTAAATGGATGCAACTTGAGACCATACTCACAAGTGAAATAAATTAGACTTGCATGTGTAAATATATTGTAGTGTGCAAAAAGAGTAAATAAGATCCATAATGTATAATGGATTTTGTTAAAGTGAAGGAGAAAGAAATGCCTCACAATGAAAGAAGAATGGGATAAGTGAAAGGAGAAAAGAAAGAAGTGAAAATATTTCATACATGTATGTGTGTGCATGTAAATATATTCATGATAGCTAACTATACTACTAATCTTTGTTCATCAAGAAAAGTTTTGTTTTCATTATGATTGATAACTTTTTCATGCCTAAATCTTGTAATCTGAGCAACTACTTTCAAAATAACAATATGCAATATATTAGCTAGTATTAATCTCCTGTTTTTGAAATTGTGTATCATTTTTATTCTTTTTTGTTTGTTTGTTTTTAAAATAAAAAAATTTTGAAAATTGTATCAAAATTTTTCACTTTTATCAAATTTACTCCTTGTGACTGTACTGTAGTGTTACTAACAGGTTTGACGTGTAAGCAAGGGTAAGGAAACACAAAGAGAAGAAGAAAGGAATAATACAATGACAAGAGGGAGAAAGAAGTATCAATAGGTGAAATGGACACATAAGATCAGACTCTGTTTGGATTATTTTTACAGGTAGAGTAAAGGGCTACTCTTGAAGGGGTTTGTGAGAAAGTTTGTGTAGATTGGAGGCAGGGCAGTCCCAGTCACTTTTATCATCCCTGGGTTAAAGTACCAAACACCTGAAACTTAAAAGAAGAGAGGTATATTTCTGCTGACATTTCACTCCTTAGTTGGCCAGCTCCAAGGCAGCACAGCATATCAGAGAGCCATGGTAAAAGACAGTTGCTGAAAGCAAGTCAGACAAGAAGCACAGAAGATCAAGGGAAGATCCAGGAAGGGAGATAGCCCTTCCAGATGACAAGACAGAGCGAAAGAAGTATCAATAGGTGACTTGAAGACATAAGGTCAGACTCATTTTGAATTTTTACAGGTGGAGTAATGGGCTACTACTGAAGGGGCCCATCTTTTCCAGTCAGATCCTACCTCATAATAGAAAGTCAGCAATAAGACCCCATTATACAATTACCTTTTAAAGTGTCAACTATAAGCACATGTAATGCTTTGGGAATCTAATATTTGGGAAAACATAATATTAGCCCTCTGGCGCTCAAAATGTTCATGTGCATTTCTTTATGCAAATTTTTATGTATGCCAAATGTGTGTATGCAAATGTAGTTAGTCCTCACCTAAGAATCCTCAAAGCCTTAACAGTTACAGCATGTCCAAAAGTTGAAGTCTAAAGTACCCTCTGAGACATTAGACAAACTCTTACCTGCAAACCCCTGTAAAAACCAGAAAGAAAGTCTACCATGGCCAACATACCATGGTACAGGATATATATTCCCATTCTGAAAGGGAGAAACAGGGGGAGAGAGATTAGTGGAATCAAAGTGAGACTGAAACCTCGAAGGGAAAACATTAAATCCTGTAGTTGTGTATCTAGCAACCTGGGCAAGTTGTAACGAGATGTGAAATCCAAAGGCTTGGGCGGCCTCTGCCTGTAAAATTTTGCTTGTTGTTGGTAACTTCATGGCTTCACTCTTGCAAGAGCTTTGTTGACTCATTCCCTTGGCTTCCCTGAACAGGCCACATTCCTGGTTTCTCCAATCTTCTAGATATTCCACTGCACTTTTTGTTTCACTGTCACACCTTCATGCACAACTCTCTTGGGATGGCAACCCTGGCTTGCCTCCTCCAAGGCTATCTACTGAAATCTGAGTAGAAGCCTTCCTGGCCCCACGACTTACATTACACATGCTGGAAAAGCTGCACCACATGGCTGATGCCAAGATTTGGTACAGCTGGAGTAGTAACCAGGTTTCCTTGAATTTTGATGCAGAAACCTCTTAATGCATAGATGGCTAAGCATTATAAACCAAATCCCAGGGGACAAATTCCCCACATGACTGTTCTAGAGCTTGGTACCCTGGATACTGTTCACAAAACAAAGTTTCATTTTAAACTAGCAAAGGGTGGGGCCTTAATGATTCACGATATTTCTTTAAGGTATTTTTATCTTATTCTCCTGATCTGCAGTATTTTAATGCCAATCTTTTCAGCATTCAAGCCCTCCTCTTCTCTATCTTTGGTGGCACTTTCTGTCTAGCAACTCTGAAAACTTTTTAAATGAGTTTTTGCTCTGATTTTCAGTATAAACATGAATGAAAGCTGCAAACACTATCCATGCTGTAAATTAAATATTTGAGTTTTAAAATTTCCTCTGTGTAATTAGTTTGTGTGCTACCCTTAATCTCAGTCTTCTCAAAAATCTCAGGACATGAGTTGAACATAGACAAATTTTCTTCCAGAGCATAACACATTGTGGTTTTATGAGCTCTGAGCAGAATTTTCCATCAAGCTGGGTATATAGTATTCTAGGGCTGTTTTTCTAACCAAAATCTCCAAAACTTTCAAAACTCCCCCCATGAATCTATTCCAAAAGTTTTGAATGATATGGGACAGATAGCATCCTATCATTAACGCCCATTTTTCTGGTACCACGACCTGTGCTGATTACTTTCCTCACCTCTGAAACACAATATCTAACACTTATAACTTAAAATAGAAAGGGTTTATTTTGGCTCGCAGGATGGTATTTCAGTCCAGTCAGATGACTCCTGAGTAGTATAGCATGACACGGGGGTATAGCAGGAGAAAGCTGTTCATCTAATCCATGAAGCAGAGAGTTAAGAGAGGAGCCATAAGGGGAGATAAACTCATTTATGTCAGGCTCCAGAGACCTGTTTCTTCTGGCCAGATCTCAACCCCCAAGAGCAAGCCAGCTATAAATCCCATAATGCAACCATATTTTAAAAATCTACCTATAAGCACATAGGCTCTTGGAAGACTTATAAACCATTAATAGATGCAGAGAGAGGAAAGTGTCATAAGACATTGAGGGAAGTTGTGAAATTATCAAAATCTGTTAATTTGCTTGTAATTAGTTTTATTTAGGTCCTATGTCCTCAATTTTCATAAAGTTTTACTTTGATATATCCATGAAAGGCACTATTTAAATTAAAGTGTTTATTAACTCTTATTCTCTTTTACACATATACAGGATATATATATACAAATATAATCTCACATGATACATTATATATATGAAAAATGGAGAACAGATGGAAGATGAGGTAGTAAGAAAAAGGGAGAGAAGAAAATGTGTAAAGAGTAAAAAAGGTAGAAAGGGAAAAAACAAGAAAAAAGAAACCAATAAAACAAAGCTAAAAATAAAGGGGAAAGAACCAAAAAAATTAAAAACAAACAAATGAACAGAAAAATCTCACTCAGCTACCATAGCACAAAAACAAAGAATTCTCACAGTCCACCTTATGGTCCACTCCAGGTGTCCAAGTTGGTTCGCAATCCCAGTGCTACAAAGCATTTTTATTGTATGTACATAACCACAATTTTTTTTCCAGATGACAACACTGTGAGTGAGGTTGGTGAAAAACAAAGCTGAAAAACTACTGAGTATTGAGGATAATTCTGAAAGCTTTGCTTTGCCTTTTTGTTCTTGGAGTCATGAGTACATCTGTTTGGATCAAAGTAAAGGTCAATAACTATGAAAGGTGATTCCTTTTATGACTGCAGTCCATTCTTCTTCATCTCAGAAACTAAAGGAAAGAAGAGCATAGTTGAGCTTCCTTCCAAAATGCTTCCATTATGTGGCTGTAGATGTCTTCATCCATGAGTATCTGGCTGAGAGTTATAATCTCAGTAGCTGTGGTTGAAAAGCATAGTAAATAAATATTTCCATTATCTCTTGTGGAATAGTAAGAAAAGACATATGCCTCTGAGTTAACCTTTAGGAGATGGCATCTAAATAAGTAGCCACTATGAAAGAACTTGATTGCATGTACGAATTTTAATTTTCCATTCTTTGGTGCCTGGGAATCATGCAGTCAAAATCTGTCAGTCAGTTACAATAAAATGTCACAATCTCCCAAGGGGATCAGACATATAACCTTTAACGCAAACACATAACCTTTCTATTCCTCAGAGAAAGTGCACCATTTTTTCAGCCATGTTTTCAGAAAAGTTTATTCTAACTCTAATCTATGCCTAAAACCACCCCACACCCTAGACCAGGTTCAACAATTTCACAGTTACCAAAAAGTCAATACAGACACTATCCAAACCATATTATTCAACTCTTTTAAACTACAGTCTAGAAATAAATTTAAATCCACTTCATCTGCATTTCTGAAATTAATCATTAATGATACCAGTGACCACAAGTGGGAGTAAGGAAAATATCTTGATTACTTGACAAAGGTTTCAGAAGAGCCAATTACAAACTCTCTGGGAACTTGAAAAGCCAATGCAAAGTCCTGCAATCCACGAAATCTCTTTTAGCATTTCCAGAGTCAGGGAAGAAAGCCTTGCAAAGGTAAGTCTGTGAGGAACAACAGCAGCCGAGTCACAGCCTGACAAGCTGAAGCTTCGGGAGATGCTGCTCCTGCACTTGAGTTGAAAATGGAACTGAGTTAGGAGTGCAAAGAATTCTCTCTTCACATTGTTCATGGGTTTGTAGGAAGCAAAATTTTGGAGGAAAAAAATACTGTCCAACAAAATGAGTTTTATTCACTTCTGTTTTTATAGAGTTGAATGAACTGAATTTCTAGATTTGGATAATTTTACTTTATTCCCATTATTTTTAGTTTTGTATTGAATATGGCTCAAAGATTTCTAAAAAATGTATATTTTTAAAGATTCATTTCTACTTTCATAGGAGAGAAAGAAAATTGGCAGAAAATAAAACCTTGAGTTATCAAAGTTTCCTCATTGAAACAGCTCATTTTCTGAGTAAATATAGGCTGTCAATGAAAACCAAATAAGCTTAAGTGTCCAAATTGAAGAATTTGACTAGTGAGATCATGATTTTAGAGTATTTACTTATCAGACTACCAAATCCACTGTAAGCTGTGTTCCATGTGT
>RJWT010039812.1:0-12596 GCA_004365215.1 Cuniculus paca | reverse complement strand
GTACTAAAAAGAAAAAGAAAAGAACAAACCAAAAAAAAAGAAATCTCATCCCATGCGTCTTCCCTGTAGGTGAGCTCATTGACTTTCTCATGTCAGACTGCAGTCTATAGTCTACCTCGTCACTGGGAAGCATCAGCCTCTACAGCTGTGATTGTAGCTTCATGTCAGAGAGACAGTGTCCGGGTCCCCATGTGTTATTTTGCTTAACCATAGATAAATTGCCTTGCCCTGGTTTGCCACCTTGTGCTTTCAGCTAGTCCTAGAACTGTTATGTTTGTTCTGAACTTTTATCATAACTATTAGGACAACACTCAGAAAACAAGCAGCTGGTGGTGGGTTGGTAGCATTATTTTTCTAAGTGGAGGTTGGCACTTTTGCTGTAATTAGTGAATATTCCCTAGTCTCTCTAAGGAAAAAACTTCAAGTTAGTGAGGTAGCCCAATTTCTGTGTCCTTATTCTGACCCACTTTTTCTGAAGGTTGTACTGTGAGACCTGTGAATATTATAGGATAAAAGATATGTAAATTAATACCTTGCCAAGTATAGAATATTCTCTTTTTATATTTGAGTTTTGTAATCTGAATGGCATTTAGAGAGACCACAGAAAGCCAGCTGCAGCAGATTTGCTAAGGTTTGCATAGAAGGACAGGTTTTCCAGAATTGATGACTTTTTTTCATGTTCATATGTTAGATATCAATGGTAGAATTAAAAATTAAGTGTCAGAGGGGTCTAGGGATGTGACCCAGTGATAGAATGCTTGTCTAGCATGTGTGAAGCCCTGGATTCAATTCTTGTACTGCTAAAAGAAAAGCAAAATTAAGTATCAAAGAAGTGTATTCTATGTTTAATTCTCAAAAAGAATCCCATTTCTGAAGGCCTCCTTTTGTGACTTCTTCCCAAACCATATGTTTTGTGTGGTTTAGTAGCCATGGATACCATATTTATGAACAAACATAGGCTCAGTGGCTACAAATATCTGTTAAGTGTGCAAATTTTAGAAAATAATTGCATTTCTTAGCCCTGGCCACATCCCAGATTCTTGGTTGATGGGAAGATCATAAATCTAGTTCCAGCTGTTGTTGGGCAGCAAGTATTTTCTTGCGTGGTAATGCCACCATGGTTCATAATGCCTCCAGGTGCTGTGATTCTCAGGGATCCATGTGTGACCTTTATGCTGTTCAGTGACAGTGAGAGACTGTCCAGATTTCAACTGCCCTGAGCAAGTGACAGAGTGTGTGTGTTTGGATGTTGAAGGATGGTGAACAGAGGTGGAAATAGTAGGTAGCACATTGGTTTCACTTGAGTGTTCTGATTTGTGGTGATGGTTATTACGGTTGTCTTTTTTTTTTTATGGTTCTGCTCGACTTATTTTAAGAAAATACTTTAGATTTAAGAGTGTGGAGTGGTTAAAATGTTTTGAAAAAGTGTCATGCCTCTTTCAAATTTGGGTTAAACCAAATAGGTGTTTGCATCCTGCTCGGGTGAGAGCTTTGGTACTTTCTGGTATATGCAGTATGGATCTTACCCTTTCTGTGTTTGTTTTCTACTAGTGCCTGGATCAAAGTGGAGCAGCTAAAGCCATATCATGCTCATAAAGAGGAAATGATAAAAATCAACAAGGGAAAACGATTCCAGCAAGCTGTGGATGCTGTGGAAGAGTTCCTCAGGAGAGCCAAAGGAAAAGACCAGGTAAGAAAGCCTACCATTTTCCTTTAACACCAAGCTGGTTACTTTGCACAGTTACTGGCAGATCAAATGTCACCCAGCCCACAGTTCTATTCTTATGAGATGCCTGGAAAGAGAGCTACTTCAGTTCTAAAGTATCAGCCTCTTGCTTGTCACCCTGGAACTCAGTGTCTGTAGCTCACCTTTCTGAGTAGCTTGTTGCTTCTAGGAAAGTTGCTTTAACTCAGGAAAAGTAGTTTAGCTTTTGAGTGCAGCATAGAGCTTAGGAGCACAGCCTTCAGATATATTCCCTGCCTGAACTTTAAAAGTTCACTTCCTAGCTTTGGGCCTGTAAAGAAACTTCCTTTGGCTTTTTTTATTTTTACTTTTTTAATCTGCTTCCCCCAATGTAAGGGGGAGGGCCTGAGAAGCCTTCTTCATAGGGTGGCCATGAGGGTAATTCACAAAAGTGCTTGTAGCAGTATACAGCACATGTTGGTGGCAGCGGCAGCTGTAGTGGTGGTTACCATTATTATTATTAAACTTTCAGACATCATCCCACACTTCTGCTGATGACAAGAGTCGGCGTAATTCCAGTGAGGAGAGAAGTAGGCCAAACTCAGGTGATGAGAAGCGCAAACTTAGCCTGTCTGAAGGGAAGGTGAAGAAGAACATGGGAGAAGGAAAGAAGAGGGTGTCTTCAGGCTCTGCAGAGAGAGGCTCCAAATCCCCTCTGAAAAGAGCCCAAGAGCAAAGTCCCCGGAAGCGGGGTCGGCCCCCAAAGGATGAGAAGGTTTGTCTTATCAATGTAGCTTCCGGGATTAGTGAATTCCTTTTGTGTAGGTAGAACTGGACTCTGCGATACGCTTCCATTCACTCAATGGAGTCCTATGCTAAGTGCTGCCCCAAAGAATCCTGCAGAGTGAATGAAAGGCAGGTGTGCAGGAGCATGAACAGGAGAGCAGTCCACCTGAGCCAGTGTACACAGACACTGCTCACAGGCCTAACAAGCAAGGAGGGCAGGCTTTCCAGAGGCAAGGCATAGCCTGTGTGAGACTGTCAGTGTGTCTCTGCGAGGTGATCAGAAAAATAAAGGCAGGTTGTCACTGGATTGTGGAGAGCCTGTGAAGCTGTTCCAGCTGGGTGTCATAATCATGAGGCAGAGAGTAGGGGCCCAAAGCTAATTAGAGGGCCACATTCATGGGTGGGGGCGGTGATAGTAGATCCTGAAAGGAACACAGGAGAGGCTCATCAGAAGAAGTGTTCCTACGATTTGGCAACTGGTTATGTGGAGATGAATGTAGAAAGGGAAAAGGAGGTCAATTTCTACCTTTATTTTTGGGGAAATGGTGCTAGCTTCCTTACACAGAGGAGTTAAGATATGGAGCTGGCTCAGAAAGAAAAAAGACCCCATTCTGTGAGAATTTAGACTGTCTTGGAGGTTTTTTTCCTGGGGAAGGGGGGTCCTGGCAGTCGTACCCAAGGGCTCATGTATATAAGGCAAATACTGTACCATTCAGTACACTCCAGGCCCTTGTTCCATTTAGAAGGTGATAAATTTGAGGTAAGACCTAGACAGGACTGGAGGCTGAAAGGTGAACCCGATGGAAAGAAAGTCCCTGAGACTGGCCAGGGCTTATCTTAGGAAAGTGAGGAGGGGAAGAATAAGGATAGAGGCTGCTCTACAAAGGGAACATGTGCTCATTGATGCCAGAGGCAGAAGCACTGGCAGGTCAGAACTGAGTGGGCATAGGATATTTCTCACCTCACTGATAAGACTTGGGACTATTCTGAGAAATCTCTCAGAGGCAGTCTGTGTGTGGAACTTGGGAAGATCAGCAGCAGAATAAAGGAACAGGAACCAGATGGCTGGCAGAAACATTGGGTAAGGAGGCCATGATGAACACTATACATCTTGCAGGGCTGGCAGATTCAAACACCAGCAAACCCAGGCAGTTAGTGAAAGAAAAAAAAGTTCAGGGGTATGGGAAAAGCAGGAGGGCTGCCTACAGTTTAGGTCTGGGTTGGCCACACTCTATGAGGTTCTAGCCATCTCCTGCCTGATTTTCCTTGAGTGAAGCTGGGAGCACAGATTTGTATGTAAAACATCCTAGTTTTAAATGGTAGAGTCTAATTTCAAACTTTAAAGACACTTTATGCATCTAATGGAATATCCCCCTGGCTAGTGTAAGCCTTTGGGCTCCTACTATGAGGATTCTGGTTAGAGAAGGTTTTTCTCACTTTTAATTGGCCCAAGACTAAGGAAACAGGAGAGCAAGCATCACAGGGGTGCCCCTACCTGGTATTGTGAGCCAGGATTTGGAGAAAGTGTAGAAAACTGCCAACTACAGTACATAGAGAACTTTACACAAAGTGTGATCTAATTTGATCCACAAAAGAGATAATGTGGCTTCTGAATTTATTCCCTGAGAATTCAGAAGGAATCTGAGCTGTCCTGTTTCATACTGTTTTTCAAACTCATATTGTCTTGAGACAAGTGTCTCATTAATTCCTGTGTTATGCTGGAGACAAACAGCTTCCTTTGGGTAAAAGGAAGTACAATGGAGAGGTTAGGTCTCAGGCCCTAAGTTTTAATTGTGTCCTCATGATTTGCTGTTTCATGTGGCTTTGACCACATTCCTTTGCCTTGGTTCCTTGCCTGATCATTGTGCTTCATAGGTTTGTTGTGAGAATTGAATAAAAACGCAGAGCACTGAGGACAGGACCTGCAGTGCATTAGGCACCTGATCTATGTACTTACATTGGTTGTTTCAAGGGTCAGAGTTGGTTGTACAGTCAGTTTAGTGGAGCTCCCAAAGGCCTCCGCACAGGCCTACTTCTGGAGACTTCTAAGCACGCAGCAAAAAGCATTTTGCACTTGGGTCTGAATTATTCATTTGTTGGTAGTACCATCATTTAGCCAGGTTTCAGTCCAGGAATTCCACCTGTTACTGGACCCTTTATGGGGTCTTTTCTGCATGGTCTTTAGTGAAAAAATATGTGCTGGAAAGAGGATGAAGCTTGCTGAGGTATAGGACAATTAGAGCTATTTCAGCTCATTATCTTCAGGGTACAGGGAATATGTGCCCCACCACTTGAATTTTGCTGTCTCTTCCTACCTGATCTATCTATCCTGTAGCCTCAAAAGGATGTGTATGTGTTACCATAGTGGTTGTCATTTGGCTGGCAAGCTCCTCAGTTACAACAGTAGTACAGGGCAGTAGCTGGGCAGAGTCCCAGGTGAGTGCTGTTCTGGGTATAATCTCTTATATCAAGAGGATGAGTGGAAAGGTCTGACCTTGATTGTACAGGTGTCAGTTACATGCAGACAGGTGAGGTGGGTTTATTTCTAGACTTACATTTGACAGGTTGCCATGCTTCTCATCCTCTTGCTAGGACTATTCTTTCCTAGTCCTGAGCTGAGAATTGCAACTCTGCTCAGATAGTGCTCAGGTATGGTGGCAAGAGGAACGTCTGGAATTCAAGGCCAGCCTGAGCTGCATAGTGAGTTCAGAGCAAGCCTAAACTGCATAGTGAGACCCTGTCTCAGAAACACACACAAAAACAGTTGCAACTCTGAGCAAAGACTGCCTCAACAAAAGTAGCCTAGTGAGGCCTGTGGCTCTCCTGAAATCCCAAACTCACACTAGGAGTGGCAATTTGGAAGTCAAGGCCTTTTCTTCCTGCTTGACAAAAAGCCATGTTCTCCTTACTCCCATTCAATTTTCCCTGGAGCTGCATTGTCCCTAGCCAGATGACAGTTTACACTGAATGCAGTTTAAAATTGTTTCCAGCTGGGTTCAGTGGCACACATCTGTAACCCCAGCAACTACAGTAGGAAGCTAAGGCAGGATGATCACAAGTTTAAGGGCATCTGAGACAGCCCAGTGACTATCTCAAAATAAATGCAAGATTTTTAAAAGGGCTGGAGATTAGGGATGTAGATCAGCAGTAGAGCACTTGACTAGCATGCAGAAGGCCCTGGACTTAATCTCTGGGCCACCACCAAAAGAAAATCAGTTTCTCAGTTACACTAGCTTGGTATCAGGTTCCATAATGACATGTGACTGAATGCTCCTGTGTCAGAGCACAGATATAGAGAGAGCATCCATCATTTCAGAAAATTCTTTGGTTAGCACTGCCATAGACCTTCCCTCATTCCCAGCCTCTTTATTCAACAGATGTTTGTCCAGCAGCTCCTTCATAGACCAAATACAGTATATATTAGAAAAAACAGCACAATAAACCCGTCCTCCAGGGGAAGAAATTCATTCATTTTTTCAATAAACATCAAACTTTGATCAAATGCCAGACACGGGTTCCCAAACAGGGATGAAACTGACAAAACTGCTAATGTTCTTGCTTCTCTAGAATGTACTTGGGAGCCAAATTTCCTGAGAGATTGTGTGTATAAAATAGTATGATAGGACCAGGCATGGTGGCAAATGCCTGTAATACTAGTACCTGGGAGGTGGAGGCAGGAACATTGCTGTGAGTTGCAAGCCAGCCTGGGCTACAAAGTGAGTTAAAGGCCAGCCTGAACTCCTAAGGTACATAGCGAAACCCTGTCGCAAAAAGACTGGGGAGGGAGGGAAATAATATAATAGTGACACACAAGTCATATAGTTAGCACTAGAGAAATGTTTGCTGTCATGATAATCAACTTCACATTCTAATGGAGGAGATACAGAGGCCAAGTAAAGTCACACTGACATTTCAGTAGAGACCTAAAGTGAGCCTGTGAGCCAAGTAGACATTTGTTGTAAGAATTTTCCTGGCAGTGCAGAGGCACTGAAGGAGACCCATGTTTGGAATAGGGGGCCAGTGGAGTACTGGTTGGCAAGGAGTGATGAGGAAGAAAGAATTAGGAGATTAGTGTGGGGTAGGAGTAGCAGACTATATAGCCCTCCCTGTAGGCTACCATAATAAAGTTTTAGGTTCACTACATGATGGGAAGTGATGGAAAGCCTGTTTTCAGCAGAGAAGTAACATGGTCTAACTTGACTTTTCAAAAATTTCTCTTGGGAAGGGAGGGAGGAGGATATGTAAAAAGAACTAAAATGTGTTATATACATGTACCAACTCCCCATGATAAATGTAATCATTATGTACTGCATACATGTACTAACTAAAATTAAAATAAAACAATAAAAATAAAAGATTACTCTGGCTGCTGTGTGGAGATTAGACTGCAGGGGTCCAGAGCGGAATCAGGGAGACGTATTTTAACCAGCTGAATGTCATGTGATGGTGACCAGAGCTTGGGTATTAGTAGTGAGGGTGTGCTAGAGGGATGGGGAGAGATACCCAGTTGTAAAGCACTGATCAATGGTTTAGAGGGGAGGGGAATCAAGAAGGACTCCAGCAATTCTGGCTAAAATAGGTGGGAGGAGCATTTGGCGGGTGCAGGGAAGATGGAAAGTTTGTGGGATATGTCAGGATTCTCACTGACATCCAAGTGGAAACATTTGTAGGGCTACCAAAGCAGAAAGAGAGCGAGTGGGAAGAGAATGTACACAGTAGCATCAGAGGGCTACGAAGGAGCTGAGCAGGTTTTTGAGCTGGAGCAGTGACCCTTTGCCTAGGAAGAGTGGAGCCAGGTGATGCTGAAGAGGAGCAGCTACCATGCAACTATCCTGGGCATACTCCAGCTTTATCACATCACAGCTCTTTAAGATTTGGGCAGATCTCACCAGCACTGTGCGTCTTTGTTTTTTAAAACTATGGTAGACTAGGGCTGGGGATCTAGCTCAGCGGTCTAAGCGCCTGCCTGGCAACCTCAAGATTGTGAGTTCAATCCCCGGTGCCGCAAAAAAAAAAAAAAAAAAAAAACTATGGTAGACTCTTTCTAAAGCCATAACTGTTTTAATACTCATTTTAGACCATGGGAAATTTTTGCTATAACTTTGCTTACAACATTACAGTTGATGACTGGGCTGATTACCTCTGTGTTTGTGAAATTTAGGTTCAACAACTTTTTATCTCCAGAGTGGAGAAGAAGGGCTTCCCTTGTGTTGATGGGAAGACCACACCCTCTTTCTCCCAAAAGATAGTCTTCAGAATCTTGCCTGGGATTGGCTTGAACTTACACATAGACTGCGGCAGTTACCCGGAGTTTTATTCAGGTTTGAATATGACTGGAGGAAGTAAAATGTCCTGATGCTCTGCCTTTCCTTCTGTAGGACCTCACTATCCCCGAGTCTAGTACCGTGAAGGGAATGATGGCCGGACCTATGGCCGCATTTAAATGGCAGCCAACTGCGAGTGAGGTAAAGCATTCACCTGCAGGCAGGACAAGCCACCACCATGTCAGCAGGTTTCCTGATGTTGCTGTGTGATCCTCTTCCTTTTTCTCCTTTTGTTTTGTTTTTGTTTGCGTAGTTTAATTGCAAAACATTATAGAAGTTCACAAGATTAAACCCCTCCACCCTCAGGGTGAGCCTGGCTAGGTTTGAGATAATTGACTGCAGCATCTGTCTACCCACTCAGTTCTCTTGCACATGTAGTTCTGAATGAGTGGAATCATTCCGCTCAATTTTTTCACTTCATATTTTACAAACACACGCTTGTCCATAAGCACAGCTCTTGGTAGGCTGAGGTTATCTTGTCCTTGCTGTGGGCTGCACCTGTTGCCAGCACTATTGTGAGTAGCCATGGCGATCTGTGGTTGTGGCCACTCTTCCTCTATCAGAACTGACCGTCAGGGAAGCAAATCCTTTGTCTGGCCCTAGACAAAGGAAACCAAAGCCCCAAAACTGGAAGTGTCCTGGGAATCACTGTAACATAGTCTGCTGGGTTGTCTGAGTGCTTGAGGAATACCAAATACTAAAATACCGGTATGCTTTTTAGTATTTTCCGACAGTGTTACTGGAATAATGTGTATACCAATCTGGCAGAAACCTCTTTCCATTTCCACTTGAATCCAGTTTTCTCCTAGCTGGAGCTGATAGTCACTTATAAAAGGTGTAGGCCAAAAATGTGAGCTGTTTCCAGATAGCTGTGAAAGGGACGAGAACACAGAGGCCCCTCAGCCCAACGAATGTCCAACTCAAAAGGCAGGTGGGAAGATCCCTTTGGTGGAAGGTAGCTTGTTTTATTTAATTGTCTTCTGGTTTCAGCCTGTCAAAGATGCAGATCCTCACTTCCATCATTTCTTGCTGAGCCAAACAGAGAAGGTGAGTGACCCTGTGAGGCTCTTGACCCTTCTTGAGGAGCTAACCTTCAAGGGGGGGTGTGCACCACTGGAACCTTCTCAACTGGTCTGAAAGTTAGACTGTATATATCGCCCAGAACAATGGTCAGAAATTCACAATATAAGCCCAGGAGGAAGTCAGACACTGCTAAGATTAAAAATAAACCAAAAGGCAGCTTTTAGAACTCTACTAGTAATCTGGTAGAAACATATGCAATTGCCTTTATATTTTAGTATGGGAGCCAACCACTGTGAGCTCTCAGCCCCAATGAAGCAGCCTAGGGGGACACATGCTATAGCTCACAGGTCAAGGTTGTCTCCATACCCTGTGGCTGGGAAAGGAAGCATTCCCAAAGTCCGTAAGACTATGGGTTAGACCCAGCCTTGCCAGGATCTAGTGGTAGTTTGTAGCTTTGGAATTGGAGAGATCTGTGTTCCAAGGCCAGTAACACTGACCAGCTTTATAACTCAACACAGAGGACTCACTCAATGCCCCTGATTCTCAATGCTTTGGTCAGATAAAAAAGCTTTATAGATTTACATGGGGTGCTCACTTTGGCAGTACATATACTAAAGAGTTACATGGAGAATTTAATAAGGTATATGTGTTAGTTTTCTAGTGTCTCATTTGGAGTTTTATGACACAACAAAAATATTTTATGTTGATTTCCCACTTTAGGCCTAATCTTTTAGGGGAATTATAATGAAGAACTATTAATTATTCCATTTAATAAGTTGGGTTTCTCCTTCTTATTAGCCAGCTGTTTGTTACCAGGCAATCACAAAGAAGTTGAAAATATGTGAAGAGGTAAGTAACCTCCCCAGATCCCCATTTTTTATTTTTACCTGGGGTCTCCCAGTGGGCAGACCGATGGGATAATTTGTGCTTGCTTTCCCTAGGAAACTGGTTCCACCTCCATCCAGGCAGCAGACAGCACAGCTGTGAATGGCAGCATCACACCCACAGACAAAAAGTAAGAACTTTGATGAGGAGGCCTCCTAAGCTTGGGTTTTGCTTAGGCAAAGGAAGTGACTACAAGGGGGTCCTTATGGATTATTTCCCAGTGATTGATGGGATTGAACAGAAAGAATGGGAGCACTCAGGTTCTTAATAATCATGATTTGCTGGGACACAGTTTGACTTGCAGGAGACAGAGGTTGTCATTTAACTGTTTAGTGGGATCTCTGCTAACCTCACGGGGTCTATAACTAATGAGTCTCCAAGCATGAGCACCTGCTTTAGAGGTCTCAGACTATCCTGTCTCAGAATCACCTGAAAGGTGACTTGTAAAGCTCCAATTGCTGACCTCTGCACCTGGCCAGGGCATCTTTATACATCTGGGATAGACCCAAAGAATTCATATTTTTAGCAAGTAGCAAATCTGCTGCTGCTGCTGCTGCTGCTACAAGTAAAGAGACCACACTTGAACCCAGCTGTCTTAGTGGACCTGTTATAGAAACCCCAGAATTAGCCACAGGAGAGAGAAGTGAAGATGTTGGAGAAACTCACTGTTCTACCCTCCCCAGCTCTCAGAACTGTTGCCTCCCCATCCTTCTGGTCCATCTGCCTGTTGCTTTGTGTCCTGCCCAGGCTGGGGTGCACTTAGATTGCGGTGCCCAAGCCTAAGCTTGCCCCCAGACTTGCCTTTGCTCCTCTTCTGTCAGCCAGTTGTGTCTGCGGAGTCACCTGGTAGAAAGTTTTTTCACTAAGAAGGCATATTCGCCTAAGCAAGATAAGTCTGAATTTCAGTTTGTCTTTCTGTACAGTTCTTTCCCATTCTAAAACAGCACATCTTTTACTTCATGTTTTATTTGTACTGTTGAAATCACTAAGTTTACAAATGATTGGTAGTGAATTTCTCTTTTGAGAGTGGAGGAGATAGGAACATGTTTTATGCCAATAAAAGGGGGCTGGATGTGGTGGTTCACACCTGTAGTCCCTACACTCAGGAGGCTGAGACTGGAGAATTGCTGTGAATTTGAGGCCAGCCTGAACTACATAGTAAGACCCTGTCTCTAAACACTAAACAAGGAGTAGGTGTTATCCATTAATTTAATGAGGATTGTGTTGGTGCTAAAAATAAAGCCAGCCAAAAAGACAAAAGGAAAGAAAGAAAAGAAAAGAAAAAAAATAGAGCCAGGTGTGGTGGCACACTCCTGTAATCCCAGTGGGAGGCTGAGGCAGGAGGATCGTTGTGAGTTTGAGACCAACCTGGGCCTGCATAGTGAGACCTTGTCTCAAAAAGATAAAAAAAAAAAGGTGAAAATACAGCCAGTGGTGCATGCCTATAATCCCAGCACTTGGAAGACTGAGGCAGGAAGATTGCTGTGTGTTCAGGGCCATCCTGGGTGACATAAGCAAGTTCAAAGCCCACCTATTCAGGTCTGTAATCCTAGCATTCCAGGAGACTGAGGCAGGAAGGTCAAGCTCAGCCTAAACAATTTAGTGACTCAGTGAGACCCTGTCTTAAAATTAAAAATAAAGGTAGGGAGGGGGCTCAGGATACAGCTTAGTACAAAGACCCTAGGTTCACTGTCAGTACAAGGGAGGAAAAAAGACCAAGACAGGGCTAAGGACCAAGACCTGGAATGCCCCTTCTGTCAGCTTTTTTTTTTGGCGCTGGGGATTGAACTCATGACCTTGTGCTTGTCAGGCAAGCGCTTAGGCCACTGAGCTAAATCCCCAGTCCTGTCAGCTCTTTTTTAACACAAATATGAAACCAACTACAAAGCAAATCAATGGTGTTGCCACCCATTAATCTACACTGACTCCATGGAGGAACTGTGAGTTACCATGTTAGAGACCAGAAGCTCCATTCCTTGGTCTACTAGGTTTCCTAAAATGTGAAGAAAAGAGTAGTAGCCTATCTTGATTTAGAATCATAGGAGAAATTTTACTACCCAAAGAGCTATGAATGACAAAAGATACCTTCTTGTTTTTAACCCTTGGCATTAAACATAATGGGCAAAGGGCCCTGTTTTAGTGAGGAAAGTGGTGGGCTCTCTTTTCAATTTTGATTCAAAACTTGGTGTGGGCTGGGACAGGGAGGCAATGAGCAGTGGGTATTTCAGCAAGAATCAGGGGGAACCTCTGAGTAGAGCAGCATATTGCAAAGGTGACTACAGATGTGATTCCAGAAGACTGAATGACAAAGGATAATACAGGCTCAAACTTAGTAAGTGGCAGAAAGTGGGAGAATCACAAATGAAGAAAAGGCATTGTTTGGACATTGACCCATTTAAGTGGAGATTAAAATGTGTAAAAGCCAGAAAAGACATTGGGGCAAGATGAAAATCACTTACACAAGTTTTCAGAAATAGCAGTAGTAATGACTAACCCCTAAGTTGTGTGGTTTTGGTAAGAACCAGACACAGAAAGTGAAGGTAAACAGAATGGGCAAGTTATTGAGTACACAGTCACAGGGGATCACAAAGGACTGTAGATAAAAGGATATGTGGGAGAGGTAGGTACAGAAAGGGAATTCACACTAGGAAAGATTGCTTCCAAAACTCATGGGAAGAACCTACTTGGAGAAAAGGGCCAAGGCTCTGCAGACAGTAGGAAGGCTCAGGTAAGGTGAGGATGAGGGTCTGGGAGAACTAAAACTGGGAAAGAGAAGTGCAGACTGATCCTAGTTCCCACAGCTGGGGAGGGCGCCTGGCTCCTCTATGACTTGTCATGGATTCTGATGTGCTCTAAAGTAGCATGTATAGGCCTTGTGTTCAACGTGGCTGATT
>RJWT010039811.1:0-12605 GCA_004365215.1 Cuniculus paca | reverse complement strand
CTTTGTCTGGGAAAAGCACAAGAGATTGGTTTTCTACTTCACTCACACAGTGCCTAGAAGGGAACCATGTGGCTAATGTCAACTTCCAACCCCATCAAGGCTATGCAAGGCTTGCTACACTGCCTACACTGCCGCGGTCTCTAGAATCAGATTCATCTCCCACTTGTTCTATCCTCTAAACTCTTTTATCTGTCTATTTCATAGTGAGTGCCTCCTTCCTGGTTTTTTACAGCAATAAAAAAATATAAACACTATTTTCTGTCAACTCAGGAGATACTGCTTCCTAGGCATTTGTTCATTCAAGACTCTTTGTTGACTGCTTTCACTTTGGCCAGCATTTGTGAGTTGTAAGCCAGGGGAGTGGTGACAAGAAATGGTAGGAGACGCTACCGAGGCTCACTGGGCAAGGACCAGTGACTCAAAGAGAGGCAGTCTCCCTTTTAATCAAATGGTCACTTACAAAATTACTACACAGCTTTTGTGACTTTAAAGTCACAGAAAATACATACAGATTATGTTTAAGGTATAAGAGCAATCTGGTAGTTATGTAGTTCCAAACACATCACCGGTCTATTCAATACAGTAAGACCTCCTAGGTGGCACCTGGTACCTATACCTGGTACCAGGGAAAGGAAAATCTGCCTTCAAATGCTTGCTCCTGATGGATATGGGACACTGCGCCTGGCTAAACAGCTTAGCTTAATGTGATAAGAATAAGCGATTGTGATAATGAACGACTGGGCTTCCTGCTTTACACCAGTTACATCAATCGCTACTGTTTACTGTTTTAAAGAAGTCAAAGAGTAAAATGTAGCAAAGGTCCCTAACAGTTACATAACATATATAAGATATATCAATAAGACAAGCTAATTTAATATTAACTGTTAATGGGAAAATGCAATATGTGTCTTCCTACATATTCCTCTTATACATTATGTGACCGGGATATCACATATCTGGATGTGCTGTCAGGAAGATGTCATTACAATCTTCTCTTTTTATAACACTCATTTTTTTTTTAAAATAAAAGATTGTTCCTAAATCCAACAAAAATAACGAATTTTAAAACTAAAAGCTATAAAATGAAAGGCTTGTCTCGGTTCTCTTAAAAGTCACGTCAGTCGTTATTTTGGTGTATTATTCTGACACTTTCTCACAGGGGCAACATTTTGAGTTAAGATGGCTTCAGACAAGATTCTACATCTCAATCTTGACGCGTTGAAAATGTTTAAATTGCAAAGGTTTAAATAGGCCACTATTTAATCTTTTTCCTAGTCCCCCACAAGGCTGGTGCCTGGTAGGGCAAAAACAGACGCGTTGGTAGAGGTAGATCGCCAAGTATAGAAAGCAAGTCACTGGCAGGTGATCCACTGTTTTAACATTTTTTTTTTTTTTTGGATAACCTAGATCAGCTTTCACAAACCTCTGAGGACAGGAGCCAGCTTACATTAAGCAACATGACTGTATTCCCTACTTATGCGTATTCAAGTTAGAAAAGAAAACCTTCATCGTTGAAAGTACCCTACCCATCAATTCCGGAGCCTGGAACTTGGATTGAAGCCACCTGGCTCTCTAGGTGTAGAAACCTCAGATGCTCGCCACCCTCCCCCTTCTTCCTATTATTCTAACATCCAAATTATGGTCCCGTGGATGGCTTATGTCTTCGAAAACACTTTCTAGTAGCTCACCCCTCCAGCTCTCTTTAAACTAGAAAGTGTCCAACTGGCAATCCTTGAATCATAAAGGACGCTGAGACGCCCCTGGAGCGCTGTCACAGAGCGTTAAAAAGTGCATTCGCGACAATCGGAAAGGATCGTGCCGTGGCACCCGAGGCCAGGCCAGCATCCCCGCGCGGGTCTGGCGTAGCTCGGATCGTGGGCCCAGCTCGGAGCCCTCCAGCCTCCTCCGCAGCCTCCCGCAGCGGACAGCACAGTCGTCCCGCAGCCGCCCGCCCATGCAGGGGGTGTGGCTGGCGCCGGCGGCCGGCGGAAGGCAGAGGGGTGCCCGTCCGGCGTGGAGGTGACACCGCGCCCTGAGAGTTGCGAGGGTCGGCAGGGGTGGCGCGAGCGGAGCGAGGCTGCCCCAGGCTGTTCTCGGCTGCGGCCGGCGGAGGCGCAGCTGGGGGCGCCCCGGGGAGGAGAGCGCGCGGCGGGGTCCCGGGTCCGGGCTGGGGGCGCGGGGCGCGGGGCGCGGGGCGCGGGAGGCGGCGGGCGGGTCGGGGCTCCCGGGAGGGCGCTCACCTATGCACAGCTGGATGGCGTAGGCGTAGTAGGACCAGCCCAGCAGCAGGCTGATGAACACCACCGGGATCCAGTACAGCACCCGCCGGCACCGCCGCCTCGCGCTGCCCGGGCCCGAGGGCGCCATCTTCCAGCCGCAGCCACCTGCCCAGCTCCGCCGCCGCCGCCGCCCGCGGGCCTGGCTCCGGAAAGGGCTGGCGGCGCCCGCAGCCCCCGGCGGGACGGGCGCGGGCGCGGGCGCGGGCGCGGCGGCCGGCTGCGCTGCGGCCACTGCGGCCGCCGTGGCGCTAGGTCCCCATCGCGCGGCGCGAGCCAGCGCGGCGCACTCCCGCCCCTCGGCCCGGCGGCGGCGAGGGAGGACGGGGAGGCGGCGAGGGCGGCGGAGGCTGCGCTCCGCCCCCGCCGTCCCCTCCCCGCGCGGCCGTGGCGCCCCCGGGCGGGCTTTCTGGGGACTCGGGGCGCCTCGGCGCGGCCGCCCGCGTGGGACCCCGGGTTCCGGCCACAGCGGAGGAGGCGGGGCTCGGGGCGCTGGGGTGAGGGAGGGGGCCGGGGCGACCCCGCCGAGGCTGCTGGCGCTGCGGGCCCCGGGGAGCGGGAGCGGGAGCCGGCGCGCGGGGCGGGGAAGCGAGGGCAAACCCGCTCTGTGCGGACCGGATTGGGACAGGACCCCGACCTGACCCCGCGCCCGGCTGGGAAGCGTGTGGCGCCCAGGCCCGCGCCCTGCCGCCGCCTGCGCGGAAGGGGCTCGCGGGGACTTGCGGGCGCCGGCGAGGGGCGAGGGGCGGTCGGTGCGCGCCCGCGGGGTCGCCTGTGCCCCGCTCCCCGGGCCCGGCGGACGCGCGCTCTGGGGCTCCCCCGGCTACTTCTGCAGGGCAGGGGCTGCGGAGCGAAGCAGCAGCATTTTGAGTTGCGAATCCGGAGAGCGTTGGAGTTAGGAGCACGCCCCTTACTCGGAGAATTTTAAGACTTCTGTTGAATCGTGTAGTAAGAGTTACCGTCCCCGTTACCCCTCGGAAGACGGGCGGTTCCTCCCGTGCAGCCGTGCCCTCTGTCCCTCACTCCAAAGTTTTCTCTTGTGGCGAAACTTAGCAGGTAGCTGATTCTAAAGTGGTTGCTAAAATGCCGAAAAGCATCTGTATATTTACTGATTTTACAGTTCGCTATATTTACTACTGAATAATACTTTATGATTGATGAACAGGAAAAAAATATGAATGTTTCTAAGATTGTTTATTTTCCGGCTCATTTGATAATGAATTCCCCTGATTCCACAGAGAAACATTTACATCCCTGTAGTGCGTCTATGAATTACATACATAGTTAGTACATTTAATGGGCACAGTTTAATTTAGCATTAGGGAATTTATGTGTTTACACTACATAGCAGTCCTACTGAGTGAAACTACCTCATAGTTGTGTAAAGTTCTGCTTTACAGGAATTCAGTCAAATCAATTAAGCTTTCATGTCTTTGGGATTATCTGTCGGTGACTGGATTAAACAGCAAGCTAATCTCTCCTAAAATAGCCACATCACACACACGCCGCACGCATGCACACAACGCAAGCACGCGCGCACACACAGTTTCTTCACGTGTTTAAAAAATGCATAGAAACAAAACAAAGCAGAACAATGTAAGCAATATAGAATGTTTTATTATGTTTTGATTTGTTTCTACTGCTTTAGTTTGTTGTATTTTGTTTGATTTTACTTATCCCTGATGGTATGGGCAGGTATACTGCAGATAACAAGAGCCGTTATGGAAGCCTTATGGATTACTTTTTTTTCTTTCTTTCTTTTTACACTGTTTCAAAGTCATATTCCATGTTCATTGTTTTGTTTTGATTGACTTTACTCTGTTTTGTTTTGTTTGGTTGTATTCTTTTCAAAAAAAAAATGCATAGAAAATGCCAGTGAAGTTTCCGTGGGATTTTAAATCAGCGAAATGAGAAAAGTTCTGTCCCACCAAATCACTCTATTTTGACATAGCATTTAAATTCTTTTCTCAAATTCTGTAGGGTAGATTACTATAACATAACTCCTTGAAAACGTTAGCTTTTCCCGTGGAAACCAATCTTGTGATTCTAATCGGAATATACTAAAAGGATGTAGCTCAGTGGTAAATCATCCTTAGCAGGTGTGAGGCCTGGACCCAACTCCAGCGCCAATAAATGGGCAAATAAATAGATAAGACTAAGGGCCAGAACTAAACGTCCCTATTAGGATTGAATTTCCCTCCCAGAGATGAGCTACTCAGTGACTCAGGGTAGGGGGAGGCCACAGAAAAAAAGGGGTCAAATTCCCCATACAGGAACCCTAGAGAATCTGCTAACTGTGCTTCTTAGACGCTACAGTGAATGCCCTGTGCTGCCCCTCTTCTCGCAGGGCGTCAGGTCGGAAGGGGAAGAGCGTTCTGCAATTTTCACAGCCCTAGCCTTTCGAAGGATATGCAGACATATCTTTGGTAGCGGCCACATTTTGATCAGTCACGTGAAGTGTTATTTTATTGTTCCTATTTACAGAAACGTTTGTGGAATATTTTCGACTTTATGCCATTCTGAGGTTATTACTGTTACTGAGTTATCCAAGTATATTCACTCGAAAGAAAGATACATAAAGAAGAAAGAAAAGAAAGTCTAGCGGAGGAAGAATGGTCTCAACTCACACAATGACAGGATTTATCTTTTCAGTCTCTAATTAGGCAGGCATAAACATGCATGCGCAAATGTAAGCTCTCTGCTAGGTAGCCAATTTCGGTTCCAGACTTTGATGTGAGTGGAAAGGTAACTTTTATTTTTAGGAATAAAAAGCCTTTGATTCTTCCCCCCTTCTTTAGGTGTATACATCAACAGGAAAGCAATCTAAAGGCCATAGACAATTGAGAAGAACTTTACTACACACGCTTGAGAATGTACAAGTTTCAGCTCACCAGTTTTAATTTAGATACTCGGTATTTATAAAAAATTGTTTCATATACAACTATGATGAAATGAATATGGCCACTTATGGAGAAGAGAGTCAATCACAATGAGGAGGGGGAGGCAATGCCAAGGGAAAGAAGAGGAAAGGGGTAGCCAGGAAAGAGGAGGGTGATGGACAGAAGCCACAAAGGGGGAACAGCCCCACACCTGGTCCACGCAGGTCCTAATGATCATAACTCCATCCTTAATAGGTCTCTGCTTGGATGCTCCGTCCACTCAGAAGTTTATTGAAATCATTCACCTATCAAAATTTCTTTGGTCAAATCCTACTTGCATGAAGAAACCTTCACCATTTTCCTCTCCAACCCATTTCTGCAGACTCTTCGGTCTTCAAACCTCAACTCTGTCTTACTTCCATGGTAAGTTAGTACTACAGATCATCCACCTATTTCCAGATCCAGATGAAAGCTTCCACTTACTTCCCTGAAGTATGAATTGAGGTATGAATGTCAACCAAGCCCGGGAGCCATGGAAACACCTCGTCTGTCCGGAAGTGTAGACCCCCATTCATGGTGGCTATGGCAACCTCATTTCAACTTTTTAGCTACACCATTTACCTTTTTTGGGTTTATTAGATCACTGGCTTGATATTTACTCCTTCCCTTTGGAAGAGAGGGAAACTTCGTGATAAAATGAAGTATAAAGTTGTAGTATAAAGTATAAAGTTGACCGCAAAAAAAAAAAAGTATAAAGTTGAAGTATAAAGTTCATTTTATTACTCCCACATATGTGAAGATTGTGTAGATGTTGCCAGTAGGACATGGCATTGACAAATGCTGTCTTCTAAATTCCAGAAGTATTGGAAGGGATGAAGCTAAGTTATGAATATATTCTTATTTACTCAAGACTCTCATCCTTACCAGACGTATGTGGGAAAATCCCACTAGATCCTCTTTCATTCTTTTCTCTTTTTTTTCCATTTTCTTCATTAGTACATTAGTACTTATTTGCATACATAGTGTTTACACTCCTTGTGTGGAGTGTACATAACATATTTTAACTCCTTTTTTAAAAATCCCCTTTCCTCCCCCTGCCTCCCCTTTTATCACTGTTTTGGAAAAAAATTCTTTAGAAGCCAGCAATCTCTGACATCAGCAACTTGTGTTTTCACATTTATGAGGATCAAGATACTCTTTTTGGGAGAAGAATAGCATGTTTAAGCCACACGTTGGTGGACACACGTAAAATAAAAGCTGACTTAGGAATTTTACCATAGGGAATGTGAGAATGAAATAATTTTCAGATATGGCGTGGATTTCAAAGATTTATTTTTGAAGTTAACCTGGAATGGAAGTGCTTAGAGTGAAAGATCATTTCAAAGGCCTAAGGATGTTTCATTGTGTAGGTGATTGGGTTAAAACATTGGGAAATTTGTGAAATGGGGCTAACTCTGGCAGACCTAGCCTGTGAAGTGCGTTAGGATTTCTACCATAGTGTTACTGTATCCTGTCACTAGATGGCAGGCACACACCAAGCAGTGCAGCTTTCCTGATCTTTTTTTCTTAGATTAAATAGCATCAACCATGAACTTAACCAAGGCAATTATAAATTATAACTTAATGATCAATTACATATAATTATAGCTAATTATAATCACACTATAATTATATAATTTTATATTATACTAATGGTTAATAAAAATATCAGCTATTCAGAAAAGTTAAAGAAAAAAAATCCTATATTATAGCAAATCATTCTGACTTTACTTCCGTCGATTAACAGTTTGCATTGAGGTTAACCTTTCTGAAAATACATAGGAATTTTTCATTTGAAACAATATTTTTGCTTACTCTAAGTGAGAAGAGTTAGAGTCTATAAATCCAAAAGGTGGACTTTTTAAAAGAGGTGATGCAGTGGCACCAATGTATATGACATTATTAGAAGTGGCCATTTTGGAGTTGAGAGTTCATGGCCAGCAGTAACCAAGGGCAGCACAATCCTGCAGGATGGTGGCGGGCATCCAGTGGTGTAGAGGCCAGCAGCAGCCTCCTGGACAGACTGTTCTTGGTGGCAGCGTCTTGGCCTTGCACCCGCCTCCTTTGTTCCAAGCTTGAATCTCCAGGCTTATGATTTTGAGAGTGCCTATATACCTGCAGAAACTGCTCCTCTGTAACTCGATAGAGTGGACTTGCGCTTGCAACTCTGGCACAGTTTTAATTGCATTCTGCATCCCACTGCTCGCGGGATCAGTTTCATCTCATGGAGACTGAGGCCTCCTGAGAAACAGGAGACAGAGGACACTCTTGATACCCTTCAAGTCACACATTCTGGACTTCACTGTCTAATAAGAAAACTAGTTAAAATCACAGAAAAATTTAGTTCCTTAGTTACAATAGCTACATTTCCAATGTTCAGTAACCACAAATAGCTAATGGTTACCATACTGGACCATGCAGAGTAGGGTCATTTCCATCATTGTGGAAGTTGTGTCAGACAGAGCTGACTGGACATATTATCTCGCCTGCATATTCATAAGGCAGGCTTTATATCTGTACATGTATGAAACAAAAAGTCCCCTAATGATACCCCTACTGTTTTATACAAACAAAAATGAAAGCGAATAGGAAGTTGAAGACAATTTTAGGTTTATGGTATTAAGAGCTTTCCTTTTTTCCTTTGAAGATGAGTCTAAAGAATAAGGAGCTAAATGGATAATAATGGAGATAATACTGTAGATTCTTGAACCCAATGCTTCTGTACAAATGATTATTTTCAAAGCATATGAAAGGAGAAACTTTTCACAACACAGTAGTATACTCAAATTCTTTTGCATAAAGGTAAATACTGGATTTAGATTTTAAACCAACAATACTTGGAAATAGCATTTTTCCTGGGTCACTTCCGCTTTAGGCACAGAATGGTCTACTTTCAACCTGCGGTCATTAGGACACTTTCTGTTCTATTGGTTGAGCAGTTAATCATTGGGGCATCTGAAAAATGGCTGGTTAAATTTAGCTGTGTCACTGTCAAATTGTAGGGTCGCTCAGTCATGCTTCATATTCTTGACGGCAGAAATGGGAGGAAGTAGAGTGACTGTGTCCTCCAAGTGGCCTGTACACACCCACGCTGGCCCTGGTTCAAGATACCTTCTCCTAGGCGGGTAGCAAGAGGAAGAAGAAAGGAAAGAATAGGAGAAAAGGAAAAAAAAGCAAAGCAAAGCCAAACAAAGCACCCCAAGTGATTTTTCAAATGTTTAAATTTAATAAATATTTCCAAAGACTTGTCAAAGACTTAACTTAGACATTAAGCTCACAATACAATTTATTATTGCAGAAGAAAAACCAAACAAACAAACAAACAAAACTAACCAGAGGCTCCCACCACTGGCCCTCAAAGAGTAACAGAAAAATAAAGAATTAATTTTGTGTGGTGTTTTGTTTTGGTTTTGGTTTGGGTTTGGGTTTTTGAGACTGGGTCTTGGTATATAGTTCAGGCTGGCCTTGATTTCACTGTGATCCACCTGGCTCAGCCTCCTGAGTGCTAGGATTACAGGTGTGTGGCATGCCCAGCTCAGAATAAACATTTAATGATGACGTTTAACAGAAAAGGCATATTGGCTTTGGATTTATAGTTGAAAAAATCTGATCATCCCCACTGTTGAGAATGTATCCATTGTAAGTTATTTCCTATGGTCAGAGTTTCAGAGTTCATAGCTACTTACATGTGATACTTCGACACTCTGTGTTCTGAATTTCTTTGGATTATATCCTTGGTTGGTGAAATCTTTTCCTCTTTACTCATATTTCAGTCTTTGATAATGGGTTATGCTATGAAATCCTGGGTTGACTGTGAAATGTCAAAAACCTGTATAGCCGTAGTAGGAGGTAAGATGCGTTTTGGTTTTTTAAACAGAGCGTAGTTGTTGTAGGTTTGGAATCCATATGATTATAGATTTTGGACTTTATACCTTACACAGATTAATTGGTTGGGTCATACATTTTTATTCTTTTAATCTCTCTCTTGAATTCAATAAAATATTAAGCACAACATTTTTTAACTTCTAGGAAGTAGACATGACTTGAAAATATGGTATAGTCACTTCGTGAATTATTGAAAAAAATGTTAACTTAATTAAAATGTAGAAATTATTCAATTCTGGAAGGCAAATTGGAGTTTATATGTGATGTAATAGTGAAACTTTTTCGGTGGTAACTTTTCCAGTGTAATAATGAAACTTTACCAGTGGTAACTGCTACTAATTATTGAAATTTATAACAGCACAGTATATCTAAAAGTGTACCTTGATTTAGCATAATTGTTTCAGAGGTTTTTGGCCTATTAGCCTGGCTGTTAATCTATGTATAGGATAATTAACTTTGTAATTAACCTTATAAGGACTTATAAGATAAATAAATGAATCTGATGATGGCAAGATACAGGGAAGAGGGGAAGGGAAAAAAGAATTGAAATGTGTTATGTACATATACCAATTCACTACAATGAATGTAATCATTATACGCTGCAAATGCACCAATAAAAATTTTAAAAAGGAAAAAAATTTATAACAGCATCTTGAGATGTGCATACGTATGAAGGCAAATTTCAGTGATGGATACTAAAAGATTAATATTCTCTCATTTTGTTAAGTATAGTGAGCACTGCAATTAATTATGTTGCCTCCAATTATACTGCCTGGAATAAAATATCTTGTTTGGCTAAAATTATTAATTTTTTAATTAAAAAATCAGTTAATATTACTGTCACTACAAAGTAGCTAGTTTTAAAAACTGTGAACTTACCAAGCCTGCTTAAATATGAAGAACTTTTTAAGACTTCTGTAATGTAGTATATTATTTAACAAATATTTATTACTTGCTTGCTCTGTGCCCAGCTATTCAAATTAAAAAAAAACAAGGTCTGTAGCGTTGAGGAGCTGGTAGAAAAGTGAGGAGGTTGGTGTGAAAATGCTTTCAATAATAAGATAAATGTACAGTGTACGTTGGCAGCAAAGGAGAAGTGACTTCGCATGCCTGGAACAGTCAGGAAAACTGGCAGAGAAAACTGGAATTTATGTGAAACCTTACAGGTCAAGTAGAAGTTTCCATTTTAGAGAAATGAATGGTTTTCTTGCACAGGGAATTTCTTCTCTCATTGAAGGAAAGGGAGTGTATCAGTCAAGGTCAAGTCAGAAAAGCAAGAGACAGGACTTTCAGTGGGAGAATTTAATACAAAAAATAAAATTAAAAAGTGTTGCAACAGTGAAAAGAGAAATCAGGTATGAGGTGAGACAAATACAAGATTAACAACTATAGGAAGTCGCTAACATCCCTAGGAGCGGGTGAACAAAAGGAAGAGACTATTACCGAGCTCAAGATGATGGGAAACCTTGTGGAATCTAGGGACTGTGGAGGTGACTCAGTCACTGCTGGAGACATAGCTTGAGGCAGAGTTAGAGGACACATATGTTCCTGGAAGGCAGATGGCAAGGGGGCCTGGGAAATACAGTTTTCAGAGAGTAGTGCCTTGTGTATAAAGCAAAGCAAAAGAAAGATAAGAAACAATCCAAGACCAAAGAGACAATTAGTCAACATAAGGGAGCTCAGAGAATAGTAGAAGTTAAGTGTTATCTCTTTAAAACAAGACAAATAGGCATTATTGGCCATTTAAAGGAGTTGGAGTTTTACCCAGCAGTCATTTTAGAGAGTTTTCAAATAATTTTAAGCAGGAGAAAGATATATGCTAAATTTAAGTTAGATACTTTTGAAAGCATCGTGATAACTAAAGTTGAGAGCAGAAAAAGAAATAGTGTGGGCTCTCTTGCACACTTGAAGGAAAGTCTTCAGCTGGCGCAATGACAAAGGGGATGGAGAGGAGGGGATAGATTCTTTGAAAGGCCCCAGTGGATAGGGATGTAAATGACAAGAAAGACAGATTGCATAAATTTTGGAGTCCACAGAAGAAATCCAGGAATAGGGCCTGGGGGTGAATGGGCCATGACAATCCACAGGGTTTACAGTCAACTAAGGAAGGACGAAGTCCTTGGTTGCCATGTCTACCAGTAACTATAATTTTCCTGAGAATGTAAGTAACTTCAAAGTCAGGTGCATAAGAGACATGGAATTAAGTAGGAATGGTTATTTTTTTCTGCTTCCTACCCCATTCTGATGATAATTTAGGTTGCATTTTAAGTTTTTCTTTGGGGATTTTATCCTTTGGTTATTCCTTCAAGTGCTTTTTCTTTGGTTTGTTTAACACAGTGACTTAGGGTTAGGGCTACTGCTTTGAAAAAATCATTTAACTGTCCAACCTCTTCATGGTATATTTTATTAGAAGAATATTAAATATTCAAATTTATTAAGTATACTGGGATAAAAGATCTAACCTAGAAAAAGGGGAAGAATCACTTAGGGACTAAGATGCTGTTTTGAGTGAGACATTATGACAATTATTCATTGTGTTCTGAGTACCGCGGTTCATTCAGCATCTCTGGACCCTTTGCATATGAAATGACAGAACCCTCTCCTAGGCATTATGACAAACAAAACCATTCTTTCCATGTGGGGGAGATTTGGGAAGACAGCATCAACTTCCAGACAACCACTGTTAGACTAAAGAATGGTACAGAAATTCCATTTTAAGTAGACAGTGGTGGGTGATATTATTTTTACCAAAATGTTCCCTCATGTAGAAAAAAATACATTCGTGTCAATTATGTAATAGAACACTCTGATTTGGAAGAACATGAAGTCTGTTTTCTGAAACATTGAGAAGAAGACGAAATTTTACCATATTTGTCCTGAAAGTCATCTTTCAGGCTGTATATTTAAAAATACAACTGAACTCCCTGCATTACAGTTTGTTTTTCCACAGGGAAATTGCAATAGAAAAAGTCTGAATTTGAACAAGAAACTTACCTAGTAAAGTTCACAGTGTGTGCGGGTAATGAAAATACCCACTTTTATACCTCTTATTTGAATGAGGATAATTTTATCGGGAGGTTCACTGGTCTGACATTAATAATGTCCCGCTGGTTTGCAAACTGTCTGTCATTACATAAAACCTGGGATGAGCTATGTGCATCTAAATTCAGAATCAATTTGAATTGCCATGATTTAAAGCTCAGGTGGTCTGTGTCTAAGGGTAAAATTGTCCATAACTAGTATGAAATCTAAGCATATATTTATGAATATTTTGATGCCAATATATATCCTTCAAACATTGTTGATGTCAATTTTTAGGATAAAGGTATAAATTTTATGCAACAGCTTTGGAATCCTCTCATCAAAGTAGAGCATCCTTCAGGTATTTTAAATAACCCTCCACAATGAAAATTTAAATTTGTGCTTCCAGATCCACTGTCATTTTTTGTGTCATGCAAGTTTCCCCTTTGCAAAGGATCACAAAGGTGTTTTGCACTCTTGATTGTGGTTGGTTCAATCAATAGAA